>JAEMON010000015.1:22390461-22416173 GCA_030264115.1 Lygus lineolaris
ATTAACAATCCCGTCAGAGGCGTTATTTGATGAATATGCTTCTGCGCTGAGAGTGCTAAGGGGGTTCTGCCAGTGGTGTGAAACATTTTTCCATCTTTTCTCAGCTGATAATCGATCGATTCCAAATCTGTTTTCGACATTCTGTCTATTTTTTAATTCTGAAGGGCAACACACTATCGAAATTTTGATAGTGGGTTGCCCTGCTGAATTAAAAATAGAATGCCGAAAACAGATTTGAAATTGATCGATTATTGACTGAGAATACTTGGAAAAAATGTTTTAACGGTAAAATGGTAACGGGAGGGGGGGAAGGGGCAGTTAATTTTTTTTAAAAATATATTGGCATGAAGTAGTAGGTAATAAGATTCGTAGTGAGAGTTAATATGAACTCTATAATTCCCGAGATTTGCAAATTTTTGATGCCGGTTCACACCCTGGTGAGAGCACCCTTAAGTCAAAAGTTCATTTTTCGCTCTTCCATAGCCTAATACTTAACTGACTATAAAATAAAAAAAGATACTACACCATTAGCCTACCTATATTTCACTAGTACAAGACACGTGCAAATTCTAATGTTTGAGATGGAAAATGTTCACATCCTGAGAGCGATGAAAAGGCTTCTGAAAGGAAGAGGAAGCAAAATAGGCTGATCGTAGAAAGTTTGATCATGTGGCAATCTCCATGCCTGACAATTTGTTACTTTAACCTTCAGGGTCAAAGGCATCTCTGAATACAATTTGGGAAGGAAGGAGAACATCCGACAGGTGTTTGGTGAAAGGTGGTACGTCACGTGGATCTCGCCGTTCTTAGAGTCGCCTCTTCCCTGCGACGGTATCGAATGGAACTTCGTCAAAAAGTCTACCGCCAAATCCAAGTAAACCGGAGTTTTGAACCTGAAGAGTACGCAGAAAGGTTGAAACATGTTACTTCTATCGTGGTTCTTTGCAATAATTGATGGGGAAGGAAATCCTCATCACCCATGCACTGTTCGCATTTTTCTCCCTGCCATACTGTTTTCATACTGCCTGAACCGTTGCAACCACTCTCCAATGATTCATACGAGTTGAATTACTATGTAAGATTGGTTGTCTTGCAATGACACTATAAAATGGTATTCACTTAGGACATTTATAGACATTTTTCAATCAATATCTTGTTCTTGGGAATTTAAATGTGAGATTCCCTCCTCTCGTGATGGTGCGAACTGAACGTTCCCTCCTGGACTGAATTAAATAATATGATACGAATTTGACTTATCGAGTTTCAGCTAGCTGTAATGGATTGACTATTTAATTTTATTCTCAGTACAACTGTGATACAGGATTGGGATAAAATGGAACACCAAACCATAGATATATAGGTACTACTGGATGGACTCCCTTGCTACCTGAACGAATCAGTTTTCGAGCCGCCTAAAATGTGGATAACTTAAGGAAGGCTAATAGAACTGCCAGCAAAAACTTTGTGAGCCTTGCGTATTTTCCTATTTTGGTGTCGGTTTGTAGTCGACAGACTACAATAAGCGAGGTGAGAAGTATAAAGGTGTCACAAAAGTTGCGTTATTAATTTATTGTAGTTCTTCTACTGTACATAAATTTGAGGTGTAAAAAGTATAAATATGTCCCAAAAATGTGTTAAAACATTTTACGATAAGCGAGGCAATTCGTACTTTGTAATGTTGAAGTTTCGATTTGTCTGTCGACTTTCCACGTCTCTCGCGCAGAGTGCGAGGTCTTTGGATTTTTTATTAGTATTTGAGATCATGAACCTCTAGCCCCCCCCCAGCATCTTGTTTATACATTTTTAAACTTGCACCAAAGTGATCTTTGGTGTAGATATAAAAATACTTTCCAATTGAGATTTCTTCAGATCTTAACCCTTTAGCTCTGAGGCCCGCCATATCGCGTACAAATTAGATGTAACCTGGGGCCGAGCCCCTCATTTAACGCAAATGGTCAGCCGGGTCGAGACCCACTTTATCAGGTTCTTACGCCATCTATCTTTAGTCGAAATAACCATTCTCCAAGGACTTCCTGTAGAAGTGGAGACATATTTACCATGGACGCCTTCGACAAAACATAATAATATATCAACCCCTATACACATGTTTCCTTATTAAAATAATCGGCTAAAAACTCCATTTTTATCCCAATTTTTAAACAATTTTCCGGGGGTAGGCCCCCAGACGCCTCTTCATTTGGGGGGTATTCCACCACATCTTGAAGCAGAGTGAAAATACTACGAAAAATGTCCTGTTCAATTTTTCGAAAGCTGTTGTCTCCAGATCACGTTTTTGTTGACAAGAGAACAGAGTAAGATTGGGTAGAACTTAGAAGATAGGAGTTTGAAAATTCGTTCATGATAAGAAATTTATCTTTACAGTGTCTTCTTGAATATAGCTTGTATGTATTCATTGGATTCCCTAGGTTTGTTTGAAATGTTATTTATTACCCATTTATGAAGTCAGTACCTATGAAGATATACCTTGTTAATTTACCATAAATATTTATAGTTGTTTATATTTTCATTGTAGAAAATTAGGCTTCCCTGTGATATTTAGTTTATATTTTTATTGCAAACTTTTGCCCTCAACCAGGCACCCATGGAAGTAGGAATAGAACGGGATGGCTCTCCCTTGTCAAAACTGCCCTCTCAGCTGTGTCCAAAACTCGAGCGGCGCCTTACCACATCTGGCTAACCACATTAGGCAATCTGCCTAAAGGTGGGTTCACATTGACGCGCAACACCATAAAAACCGTAAAACCTCAACGCTGAACCGAAGCAAGATAACGAAATAGATGAGGACTCATTCTGCTTTGCTTCGCAGAACCCAATAAGCAGATCCGCAACACCGTAAAGCCGCAAAATATCAAGATTTTTGAATCGAGGATAGTCTGGTTCGAAACTCGTTCTGCCGTAAGACCGTGATGATGGAGAATAGCCAATCAGATTCCACTACGGTTTTACGGTGTTGCGGCTTAATGTGAACCCAGCTTAAGGGGGCAAGGGACGGAGCCCAAAATGACCTCAAAAATGCCTAAATCTCAGCTACCGAAGGGTTTATAAGAACTCTTACTATAACATTATTACTACTTAGGACCGTAAAGTTTAAAATACGGATAACCTCCCCCCTCCCCTAACATTTTAGCGTTGCAAAGTTTTTTACATTTTTCTCGACCAATTTCCAACGGATTTTGATGCGGTTGGCGGCATTCTTCCTATTTTTTCTATTTTCTTCGGAGTCTGTGCCTTTATGCCAATTTGAATTTCAAAAAAGGACGTGAAAAATCCAAAATTACGAACTTAAAATTATACATAAATGCTCTCCCTAGAGAATTGAATGACAAGAAGAATGCCGCAAACCCCATCAAAATCGGGCGAAAATTGGCTGGGGATATTGGGAAAAACTGAATTACTTGGGTCCTTGGCCCCTTAAGAGGCCACTGTTTTTTAGGCATAGGAAAAATGCAGTTTTCTGTAAATTTCTAAGAACGTACGGGCTTCTCAAGATTTCTCACTCTGTATTATTGTTCAAGTTACCTTTTACATTGTTCCCACCTTGAAAAAATTGTCTAGCAAATTCTTGTATTTTATTTCTCCTCTAGGTAACATTTTTTCTTGTTTCTTCTCACGATCTTCTATTACGACCTTTGCTGTCAATCTTAAAATATTCCACCCTCTTAAGTTATTCTGCCTTGAAATAACGTAATAAACCTAGAGAGATTGGGCAAACAACACAGTAGGCAAACTGTTGCAACAGTACCAAACCGGTCACTAAACCGCTGGAGTAAGGCCGCTTCCATTCTATCCCTACTTCCATGGTCTCACCCTAGTCAGTCTTGTGTTTGGAATTGTGATTTTGGAACGACCTGTATCTATATGAGATGACTCGGCTCCTCCAATTTCCATGGAAAGCTGAGATCCTGTTGAATGCTCAGCTCAATAGTATTGATTCAGAAGCAAACGAATGGGTGACATAAAAGTCGGATTTTGGGAAATCCTCGAAATGTGAACTTTGGGCTAACTTATGAGCCTTGTTAAAGATAGTAAGGTTTTCTTACATGAACTTGAACGTTCTTTCCAATGGCATATTTATTTTTAATTTTACACTGTAAGTTAAGGCTGTTTTAGTGATGTAAGGCCGAAAACAAAATCTTAACACTCTCAATGCGGGTGTTGGACGCTGCAGTCCTTCCTTTCTTCCTGCCGTCCATGCATGGTAGACGAGGCCGAGTTTGAAGGAGCCTTACGTTCAAAAAGCAGTATTTCAGCAGGACATCAGTCTGAAGGTTCCGTAAGAGAGGATAACCCTTCAGTCTGTCCAACGTAACCCGCGAAAAATCCTTGGAAGAGGATCAAATTCGTGCCAGTCGTTTTTCACGTGCCTTTGGTGACCCGCGTTGAGTGTGTTAGGTGAAAAAACGTACGAAAACCAGAGGTTAAAAAAAAACTCCGAGAGACACTTTATGTTGGAAATCACCCTTTAGAATCAATTCCTGAAATTTGTCCCTACTTAACTGTAGACACCCTGTATAGTAGGGATGGAAAAAAAAAGTGAAACAGTTTCGAAGAAGCTGCATCTTGAAAAGAAACTACGAAACAGCTTCTCAAAACCTGTCGCAACTGTTAAAAAAAACGAACGGCCACAGACAAACTGCTCTGTTCTTGGCTTCGGATACCAAGGTTGCCAACATCTTCAATACAGATGTTACGTTACCAGGTTCCTGTTCCTACAGACTTTGAGAACACCCTCTGCCGTGAAACAGTAATTTTGTTGTACTATGGATGTTTGCAGTTTTTATTGTAGTTCGGGAAATGGTGAGTTTGTGACGTTGCTTAGTGAGCTTCTTATCACTTATCTTATCCTCGCCGAAACGGATGTTCTTGTTCCTGTTGCGCCCGCTTCTAGCTTCTTCAACTTTCCTTGCTCTGATTTTGTCTTGTAGTGTTCGTTTCTTTTGAACAATGCATGTAATACATTTCAAATGTTCGTAAATGATTACTATGGTGTTCCCTTCTCCTCAGAAATGTAAGATTCTACGCTTGAATCAAAAATAAATAATAGGCAATTTTTTTTTCTGGAACAGAATTATTAGAGTATGTAAATTTGGAACAGTGGTTGCCAGAAACTGAAAAATCGGGTTAGAGCTAAAAAAAAAAAAAAAAAAAAAGTACCTAAAATGAAAAAAAAGAAGCTGCTGCTACACCATTTCTATTCTGATATCTGATGTAGGTAGGAACACAAAGCTGTGGAAAAATCAGGAAAAAGAAACAGCTGTTGCAATACCGTTTCTGTCACGAGAGCCGCTCCAGTTCTTTTAAAACAGCTCAGTTTCTTGTTCTTGTCACTGAAGCTGTTATTTTTAAACAGCTTCTCTGAAACTGTTCCGTGCAGAAAAGAAGCTGTTTCGTTTTATTTCTTAAAAAGAGCAGAAACGCCCATCCCTATTGTATAGCTCATTGCATTCCCATTTGAATTTTGAAGTTTGTAACTACTGTAGCCCTGAGTCAAATCCATGTGTCTAAGTAGATAGGTAGGTAATGTACCTGAGAGTCTGGGTTACTCCCAAAATCACTCGTGCTCCATTTTTGTTTGCTGAGACGGGGATTTACAACTAAACACCTCAGAACTTGAGATTTTCTCCTTTATTTGTCGAATTACTCACATTATGTTGTAAGCTTGTTGTTGGTGCTTACGTTACATTGTCATTAATCATCATTATTGTTTGATTCCAATAATGTGCGATGTTCCTTATTAACAAGTTGTATGATGTTAATTCCTATTTTTGCACAATTTCAAAATAAATGTAAATAACACACTAACATAGTTTGATGTTTTTGAACTTTATCATTCGTAATAAGTACCCTTTAGAGTTACCAACGACTATGAGAACACACTTGCCTGTTGAAATTAGGTAGGTAACAGTACTACCTCGTAGGTTGGTTAAATATATTTATGCCATAATAACATAGGGTTACCTAGGTATAAAACCTGCCATGTAGCATGAGTTAATGAGCGAATTTTCAATGAACAGTTTTAACCGATTTTTAGTGAGAATTTTCTAATTACCTACGAGAACTTTTCATAATTGTTGAGTCATTCTCATAGGAAATTCTGAATCTACCAATATTTCAAATTGTAACAAGTAGGTAGTTGAGGAGTACACCTACTATAGCTCGGCCACTTTGATAGTATCCGCTTCCTACCTGCTCTCTATGTGAGAAATATTGGAAACTATGATTGAAGAGAAAATTTGTTGTTAAGTTGGATGCACCGCAATTCTCAAATCCTGGGTTCCTCCATTTTGAATTTGTTTCCAATCTTTTTCTTTGTACTTTCAACTTGTATTGCTAAGCTATCCATTTCAATTTTCATCGTTTTTTCAAAACAAAACTTAGTTTTCAGTTAGAAAGTATATTGTAAATGTTTGTAAATAGTTTGTTTACTTACTGAAATGATTGGAATCAGATGAGGGAAAACTTTCCCCGGTGTGCCGCCCATAAAATTGAAAAACGGTAAACTTTATAAGAGAGGGAAAATTTGAACTGATAACAACAGATAACTAGTTCAAAAAATTCCAGAAGAATGTGCTGCGCTTGGATACTATCAAAGTGGCCGTGCTATTGGTGGAAATATTTCGCTACACACACCCTAACCTTAATATGGACGAATGATTCATTAAAATTGAATTTTACTGCAATTTTACTTGAAGTTTTCTAAAATTAATATTTTTCCTCTGACTCTGGGCCCCCTTACATTTGGCGCTGCTACCTAATAACGAATGTATTCTATGTCAGTTGTAGGTCTTTCGAGAAATTTCAATTTTGTTAACGAAGATTCTGTAATATGAAGGGTAGCTGGAAGGTTCTTGAACACTTCTCCTACAAGACTTTCATTATTTTTAGATTTTTAACAAAAACTCGCAATATCTTGGAAAATTCTTCGTCCCCGATCAAATTCAGCACAACATGAAACATCCTAAGAGAAATGGTTATTTACCCGAACTTTATTTTTATAAACCTGTCTGGTATGAAATTACCAAAACAATCTCCCCCCCCCCCCCCCCCCCCCCCCCCCCCCCCCCCCCCCCCCTTCCCCCATACAAATTATATAATTCTCTGATTAAAAAAATATATATACTGTAAGCAATCTACGTTATTTCTAAAAACATTACCAGTGTAAAATATCATTCCATTCTACACTGTAGAATTCATAGAATAACAGAATAAATTTTAACACACTAAACTCAATATTAATCACAACAATTTTCAATAAATGGAATGACAATTCTTTTTATAGTGGCATTGCACTAAGAAAACAAAATTCAAGTACCTACGTAATCTTTTAAAATTAATTTCTAAAATACCTATGTATCCTAATATGGCGGCTCTTGATGATAATAGAGAGTTCCTAGGAGTGCTTTTCGAGATACGAAGTTTCGCAATACGGAAAAATATTGGGATACAAACTTTGACAAGGTTAGCTTCCACTTTGCTCGTTTGAGCCAATACAATACGAAAATTAGAAACGATTCTTCATATCGCTCTTTCAGGAGCTCTCTATTGGTAGGTACTACAGAAGAGTAAACTAGAGTTAATTTGTCCCCCATGTAGGTGCCTAAAAAAATCACTACGAAAGACGACGTATTTTCTTCTTTTTCCATGGTATTTTCACCATTAATAACAATAATTGCACATGGTAACGTACAAAATTCTAAATATCGGATCTCACTGTTTAAATCCGTCTAAAAATCTAATATACATTCACCATTCTTGTTGGACAATTTTGAACATCATTATAAATTCTTAATAACACAAACTATTCAAATATTTCAAACAACAAAAAACCACTTTACTATTGTATCATGGCAGCTGATTTTTGTCATAAAAATACATTGGTGGGCCTATTTCCAAAGAATAATGGCAACAATTTTAAGCTACATTTCTCAGACATCATCGCGAACTTGGTTATACCTAATGATATAGCACCGCATACGACTTATATAACAGGCATTCACAATATTAAGAGGGTTGATGATTTTTGGGCAGTTTCCTACTTTAAGTACCTTTAAACTGTATTGCTAAATTGAATAGGTTATTACAGAAACCCTCTTAACTTTTTGTGTTTCATGTAATGGCGACAGACGTAATACAAAACACGATGGCAAAACATTTTAGTATAACATTAACTATTGATTTTTTTTAAATAGTTTGGAATTCAACGTTTTAAAATGAGAGGCAAAACAACGGGTAGGAAGTACCGCAAACGTCATCTGGTTATCATTCAACGGGCATTTTGATTGGTCCCTCCAGGACAAAAGGGCTGATGGTCGAGTTTGCAAGTGTATTTTTACAAACATTTATAAGAGGTATTTGATTAGTAAATAATAATTATTTCAAATTATCAATAACTCAAATGATTAGTAAAAAATTCATAGTAGATTTAAGTAAAATTATTTTGGGATTATTTGTTTTTAATTTAAAAACAAATATGTAATCCCAAAATGATTACAACAGTCCATCCAGCCAGGAAGATATCCCAACAACTCAACAACGTAAAATTATTCGCAATTCTCAAATCCTGGCGCCTTCCGTTTTGAATTTGTTTCCAATCTTTTTCTTTGTACTTTCAACTTGTATTTTGCTAAGTTATCCATTTCGATCTTCATCGTTTTTCTCCCTTTTTTTTTTTTTCAAAACAAAACTTATTTTTCAGTTAGAAAATATAATGTAAATTGTTTGTTTTACTGAAATGATTTGAATCAGACGAGAGAAAACTTTCCCAGTGTGCCGCCCATAGAATTTGAAAAAGGTAAACTTTATAAAAGAGGGAAAATTTGAGCTGTTAACAACAGATAACTAGGTCAAAACCCTGCAAAAGAATGCGCTGCACTCGGATACTATCAAAGCGGCCAAGCTATGGTTCTGCTGATTCACCCCTTGAAACAAAAAGTTCTCTTTAAGTTCTTTCAAACTATCTTTCTGTGATACTATAAACTCCTCATGTAGTATCCTTCGTTCAAGAACTAAGAGATCGTTTGGCTCCGACTGAACTGAAGGAACTAACGTTCTTTGAAATTTTTAACTGTTCACGTAGTAGCCATCGTCCAATGAACTAATAAAATAACAAATTCATGCCTCTGTTCACATGGCGGAGTTCAGTTATCTACTACCTATCCAGAAAATAAGGAACCGTTGTCCAAAAAGCAGGGTTTCATAAGGACCAGTAACTGCCTGATCTACTAGTTCTGCCTCTGCTGCTAAGCTGCTTGGGCATAGCCAGTCTGCTAGGCCACTGACATAACAGAAAAAGTAAGTGTTTTCAAGGATCATAAGAAATTGTTTTGGTCCTGGTTCTGGGTTCCAGGCCTCCCTTGGCTCCTCGTGTGGTAGAGCTCTCTGATCAGCGACGCCTTCTCTCGCTCTAGCGCAGTAATACGATCAGCCTTTTTAGTCACATCCTGAAAAATAATTGAAACGTTGCATATTATAGGAGGTTCACAAAGGTTGAAACTTGATTAATAACGGTTGACGATGGGATTAATATGAGTAGGTTACGAAAATCAATCAATGAGTTACAATGTAAAACAGAACATGTAACTATTGGCCGTAATCAGAAAAAAATGAAAGTATTGAAGAGAGCTATCACTAATAATCTACCTGCAATAAACTATAATCGCCATGATGGTTAGCAGAGAATGACCAGAAACTTTCAAGGTATCCAACATAATAATTAGGGTAGTAGAAACTTGAGTTTATTTAAAACCTGGTACATACTGAATATTTCCAGGTTTCTTATAGGTCCTGTGGCGTATTTATTGCAAATAACCACAATCAAAAGAGTCCTTCATAAAATCCTACTCACAAGAAACAAGAAAAAATACGACGAGAAAAGATAAAGAAGAAATTCAGCAAATTCGGGGACGCCCAACCACGAGTGCAGGCAACAGAACGACGGGCGAAAACACAACCACACAAACCCCCGCGAGAGCCACGATAACCATTTAATAACACCGTGGAGAAAACACCGGGATAAGCCCCGCCCCCGTATTCTCACTACGAGTCCTCTAACGTCAAGGAACAAGAGGAGAAGAATAAAAACGGGAGAAATGAAAATCCATCATTTTCATTAACATTTTCAGTGCATGAGCCCAAATTGTGTCAACCCCACCACCCTGAACCAAAAAATGATAAAAATGGTCTCACTCGTGAAAATACGCGTGTTTTTTAGTTCACAATTCGGCGTGAGCTCCTGTATATACTGGGTGACAGCCAGGGTCGTATGAATCGATCGTGAAGAGAAACGGGGCTTCCAAGCGATCGGGTGGGGAACTACGACTCCCTCCCCAGGGACATGTGGGGAGGGAGATGGCCGCTTAAGTGCCCTCCTGCTCGGTGTGAAGACTCGCGCATAAGCGCCCCTCCGCACTGAATGTGTTAAATAAGTCAAGAAGGTATTCAGACGGACTACACACGATTCTCCACAAAGAGCAGAATAAAGACAAAATCGGACTGTCAGTAATTACAGAAGAGCGTAACAAGAAAGAATGAAACCTGCATAGAGAAATAATCAGCGGTCCTACAAACGAAATAAAAGAAGAAATCCTTATGAGCACTCCACAATATGACGACAAGGCCAAAAGCCTGCAGCAAAGGCACCGGCAGAGCCGGCTCAACGATGCTCGTGAGGGCAATTTCAATTTCGGGAAAATAGAAGAAAATGGCCGCCTGATCCCATCGCATCTCCACTCACGGAACAAGAAGAAGATAGCATCGAATTACGTAGGTAGAAAACGCATCCAGAAAAACGAGAAACCAGAGTTTTTTGTTCTGCATAATATGCGGGTCTACGCTTGGGAAATTAGGGGCTGGGCGCACCTCGCAGGCTTGTAAACTACCGATAGGTATTTACTCGCTATTTATCAACCAATCGTCCGCTAGTACCAAAGGTAGGCTGGGGAAACCTTACAAAATTGGTATGAGGTACAAGGCAAAAGATTGTTGCCCTCCAAAATCAAGATTTACATTTGCATTTTGCGTTTCAAAACACTTTCTGGATAGATTTGGTTCCGTGCCAGTCTATCTAACTGCAATCAATTCCTTGCTCCAGGCTAGCCAACAAAACGACTAAAAGTACCTACCTACTACACTTACAGTCTGATTTCTCTGAAATTTTCAGGGATTAGATAGGTAAAGTTTGTATAAACAGATTGCGCTCGTGAAGAAGCTCTACGGGCTCCATTACTGGCTTGCAAAACTCTGTCATCCTACCATCCACTGCTAGAGTAGGTACCTTTCACTTCATCTGCCACCTCATTGGTTACCTTTTTCAGGATGAAACCCAATTGAATTCATGTTTCACAAAGAGTTGTTATGAAATATCCTCTCTCATCTGTTCTTAGTTCTTACCTGAGTCAACATGTGATTCTGTTGTTTGAGTCGACCGATAAGTTGGGACGAGTGTGGTGTGATGGCCAAGTTCATGTGGAGGGGGAGACCTCCTCGTTCTCCAGGGTCAGACAGAGTTGCGAGGTGGCGGTTGACTTCCAGGACTCTGGCTCTTTGCAGCTCCAGCCTCTCTTCCTGTGCTTCGCTCCACGGCTCCTAATCATATACAAATTAAATTTATTTTAATACTTTCAGCGCAGCCATTACCATATGGCTACATGCTCAGCTCCTGCCTCTGACGGGAGTATCCATATGGCAACACGATGAAAGGAAACTCCCCCCAACCTTGGTGGGTTCAGGTAACCTTAGAAGGGTCCTGTTAGGGTTTAATGGCTTCGGTATGAGCTGACCAACCGAAGTGAGCTCCCGATTTCGGATAGCGCGTTTTCAATCTTTAATTTCAAGTCATTAAAAATCCCGCCAGAGGCGTTATTCTATGAATATGCTGCCGCGCTGAGAGTATTAAACTTAACGAATTTCTATTACTTTCTTCACAAATCAGGAATCAAGAGGATGAAAAATGAACCTACTCAATTTTCTTACATGCCAGAACTGTAGGCCTAACCCATATTTTTAACTAATGTATTCTAACCTGAATACACCAGCCAATCAGTGCGTATTTTCCAAACTAAGCTACTAAACTCACCGTGTGACCCATTCGACCCAAATATTTCATCTTCTCTTGAACAGCAGCGATTTGTTTGAGGTACCAGTCCCTGGCTCGGTCAACAGCTTCTAGCCCTTGCATCAGAACATCTTTTTCAAGTTCAATCTGCTTCATCCTCTTCAACTGTAAATGATTAAAATCTCAAAATTAGTTTGAAAAAGTAAACAACCATGACAGGCTGGATTTTCGTGGTTCAAGCCACGCAGGGGGTCGCCTATCCAAGTATGACCATGCGCTGATAGCCCAACTTCAGTGATCTCGAGGGATCCAGTTTATTCCACCAGATAAGGACGTCGCCAAATCATAGATATACCTACTTCCAACTGCAATGGGATTAATAATAGTGAGGGAATGCTCACCATGTTGTAATCAATGCCATTCTGTAGTGTGTGACGTCTGGGCTCCCTCCGCCTCCCATTGGTTTTCTTGTGACCTACTCCTGGGTTTGAAGCTTCGATGGCAGATGGCTTCCCATCACCTGGAACATTTCATTGATAAGATTCAGACCACTTCAGAAGACAGTCCGGTATAAAAGATCAACTATGGAAATGCCTACCACCTGAGATGGCTGTGGAGAGAGCTTCCCCCTGAAACATGCTCTGGGATGCAAAACGGGTGGGTTGATCACCAGGAGACACAATGAGATCAGGGATGTTCTGGGGGAAATGATGACGGAGGCAAGGGCCGAAAAGGAGCCTGTCATTTTAGAAGCTAACGACCTATCTATAGGTCTGAAGGGGGATCTTCAATGATGGGGAGTGTGGGAGCCACAGAGCGGAGTTCATGTCATAGACGCTCCCTCCTATGGTTCTCGCACTGTAGCAGCAGTTCTGATAGCCGCGGAAGAAGAGAAAAAAAAGCAAGTATCTGAATGCATGTGAACAAAGACACTCTTGGTTTACGCCATTGGTGTGTTCGGTTGAGAACTTGTTGCCCAACAGATGTAGAGCTTTGTAAAAGTATCATCGGAAAGGCTGGGAGATAAATGGATGAGACTTTAAAGTCTGGTACGAGGCTGGGTAAGAGCCAGACTGGCATTCGCTATAAGAGCAACCAGCATGTGCATTCGAGGATCAAGAAGGAAGTGGAGGTGTGTGAAAGATCTCTTGGGATTTGGGGAAGGGGCGGCACTTGGTCTGGGAAGGGACCGGCATTGAGGTGAAGGCCTGAGAGTGCCCTTGTATGTGTGGTGTCTTGGAGGACAGTCCGAGGACTAATATCGCTCATCTCTGCCCGTCCTTCACTCATTCCGCCTAATGAATAAAACTAGCAATATTTTGTTGAGAATAAAAACTCCAGAAGACATAATCGAGGGATTTTGTGATTTTTTTCCCAATAATTTTGATGATGGCTACTGACCTATGGGATTTGAACGAATGATCTCATCATTTCCAGCAAACCTAGCACGAGAGCTAAAGGTGACCATACATTTCCCAACTAAATTAGAGGTGGAGAATACCACCTTCTTCTCTCTCAATGGGGAACAGACTTTATTTCTTTCATTCCTTCAAATCGTAGGTCTAAAGGAGAGCTTTCCAGAAAGGTACAACATGTAGGGTCGGAAATGAACTAAAGTGGGTGAAAAAGGAGAAGCAAAAAGCGTATGACCTCATCAGTCAAATTCTGACCCACGTCTGTTTCCTATTGCGTGTCTCTTTATGGCGGAGATATACACTGATTTTACATTATTTTGAGGAAATCTCGATTAGTTGTTGTGGTTTCTAGCTTTCATCAGCTTCTGTTTTGGCCAGACAATCGTATCATAATATAGCGACTCCATCACCTCGATTCGGTCATTTACTATTTAGGTTATCCGATGATTTGATAGGTTATCTATATTGTTTACTTTCCCTGTATAACTTACCTATGCTTCGAGGGCGTTGCGGTTGTGCAGCGTAGTTAGGAGATCTCTTCTCTTCCTCCATCATCATCCCGAGTTGCCAGTTCTGGAGGGCAGAGCGGATCTCAGACTTATCTACAGCTTGGGGCAGTCCCAGCGTCGTCCTCGAATGGAGCAACCTGCTCAGAAGCAACAGAAGAATATTTTAGTGAAAAAGCTAGGAGTAAGGCCCTACGAGCTCAGGAAGCGCCCAACTTATGTGTACCATCATTTAATTTTACTACAGGGGCGGCTTTGGGGCGTCTGACGAGATGACACTGAGGTCACAAATAAATATGGGACAAACTATTAGAAATGGTTTTGGTAGGGTGGTGAGGACAATATATTAGGTAGCATGTAGGTGAGAATAAAGCAGCCCTTGGCCTTCCTCTTCCAAGTCGTAAAATACAACTGTGTTGTCTTGATCCATAGCACCCAAGCTAAAGAACTTACGTTACAAATGAGAGGCGGCTGCTACCTATTAAACCCCCTGCCCAAATGCAGAAAACGGCCATTGATGTAGATTTCGTGTATCCAATGGAAAACAGAAGTACATTTTTCTTCAATAAATAAATCAAATCAAATCAAATAAATATTTATTCTTTTTTCCGTACATCTACTGGAAAGCTTTCTAAAAAGAAGCAATATGTAGGGTTGGAAATCAACGGAAGTGGGTGAAAAAGGGGAAGGGAAACGCGTGTGACTTCATCGCCTCATAAGACAGTATGAGGCGATGAATGTCCTGCTCTGGCTCAGGACATTCACCCTAAAACTGCCCTTGGTTTATTATAGGTAATATCCAGGTGAAACCCGGATTTTCGGTGGTTGGAACAAACCTGAAAACTTACCGTGGTGGTTTTGGAGGTCCATAGAGCGGAGGGTTGACTGGAATGCCCAGCGCTGGCTCGGCAGGGAGCTGTGGCATGCTCAGTGTCCTCTGGGTGGGCATGTTGGAGGGATGACGCGGCATGCTCTGTGGCACCGCCCCCGTGCCCCCTCCGACCCCTCCACCACCCCACCCTAATGACCCCTTAGGGTCGACGTCCAAGAGAGGGGCTGAGGGTGGACGATTGCTCGGCTCCACCGTATCTCCACTCCTCCCAACTCTCTTCTTGCTCTCCACCTTCAATCAATAAGAAATTAATGTTAAACCAATTTTATTTTCGAATTCATCCATTTATCTATTCTGTCACATTGCAAACTTCTTCTTCTTTGTTCTGTGGCACTAAGGTCCTGCAAGTACCCTGGCCTCCACAACAGCCTTCCATTGGTCTCTGTCCAAACACAGACTCCTCCATCTTCTCACGTTCAGAGCTCTTAAGTCATTCTCGACGTCGTCCAGCCACCGCCTTCGGGGTCTTCTTCTTAGTCTTGCCCTGCCAGGTTTGCCATTCATCATTTGCTTTGGCCACCGTTTAGGCGACATCCTCTCAACATGCCCTAGCCACTTCAAATGGTTGCTTGGTATTACATACGCTAGGTCTGGTTCTTGGTAAAGGTCGCGCAACTCCTGGTTGCTCCTCCACTGGCCAATCCTCCACTGCCCATTACTAGAGACTGGCCTGTTCATTTTCCTCAGTACTTGCTCCTCAGTCAAGGCCCACGTCTCAGAGTCATAATGGACAACAGGACGCACAATCTTCTTATATTATGATTTTTCTTTTGCGTGTCTTGATAGGCCTGAGAAGCTTAGTCGCCTTTGCAAGTCATCATTGTTCCCAGATACTACAAACAGTGAGGATTAAAAATACTCTCCTCATAGCTGATGTGGTTTATTATTGGAACAATAAACCAAACTAATGGACTAAACAAAATGGAATGGAATAAACCAATTGGAATCGAGAAACAAACACAATTTTTCATCCACCCTCTATGATAATGTTTCTTTAAGATAAGAGAATCCAAAACATGACAAATTTAAGAAAATTCGTCTGCGGCACATTGCTTACTATGGAACATGGAAGTATTTTGGTAAGTGAGTACCTACTTAATTACCTACCATTTATCAAAAATGCCGAAAGAAATTTGGTACCTACTGTACGAACTGTTAAGGGTATATTATATAAGTGCGTAGTTTCATCAAGGTGTTGTATTAAAGCGCCCCAGCTCAAAAGCTATCAATAGTCAAAGTATCTGTCGTTTTTTTACAATTTACTTTAAAATGTAGAATCTGATGAGACTACTTGGAGCACTGTACTACCGACCGTTCGTACATGACTAACTTGATCAGTATATCATGGCCTATTAATAAACATTTGGTAGGTATATGTGTACCTATAGGTCCCATTTGGGGGTTTTGACAAAAGAAGTAGGCCGACATACAGGAAATAATAATCCGCTGAGTGATAATTTGCATAACTCTTGATATACAGGTAGTATCAAATTACACGACAGAATGAGGAAATCACCTTTTTTTCACCAAATAAACTACATACCTGGTTTCTGAGAAGGCAGATTTTGAGGCCTGCGCAGAAACGCTCGAAGGATAAAAGACCGTTTGGAGGCGTCACTTTGCGCAGGCTCTCGATGACACCCTTCGGAAGTCCTTTGGTCCCGTCGTCCTGCCATCGGTTCTCGATATCTACATTCAAACAACGTGAAATGATTATACGGTGAATTCCATAGGAATTTAAGCTAACTATATAGGTTCAACAACTACCATTGATGTTGATAGATAGTCGGGTTGTGCTCTGTTTTTTGGACTAGGTTCCCCATTTGTTTTCTATGAGAGTACTGTTTTATTTTTCGACTGAAGGACTCCGTCTTTCTCAAGAACACTGAAGATTGGTGTAATTTAGAACAGAAACGTCGTTAAATAAAGCAATGCTTTGAAGTGAGGGTTTTTCTGGCTCAATCCCGACTATCTACCAACAACTAACTATAATAGACCAGGCGTTCTAGGCAAAAACAAGGGGTCTCAGAGGAAAGTTTTGCTATAGTTTTAAATTTTTTGGCCAAAAATGGGCCAATTTTACGACTTTGGAAATTTCAAAATTTCTTCTTCTACTTTTATGTTTTTTGGGTCGCTGAACACGAATCTGAGGGTGTTGGGCCATAATGCTGGCCAGAAGTTGGTCAAACGGCACTTCTTCCTCAAAATTTGGCACATTAGTTTGGGCATCAGTTTTTGGCCTATATCTCAGAAAGAAAGCGTTTTTACGTCAAGATCTCTCTATCCAACATTGAAGTAGTCGAATTTCCCTACATATAACTTTTTTTTATACATCCAACTGTTTCGCCACTCGAGCGCGCCAATATAGTGCAAATTTTTCTACTTCGGAAATTTAAAAAAATTTTCTTCTACTTTAAGTTTTCTAGGTGGCTGAACACGAATCTAAGGGTTTGAGCCAAAATGTTGCCCAGAAGTTGATTAATTTGGAAGTTGGTTCAACTGTGCGCCAGGGCCAAAAGTCGTAGGTACCTAAAGGCTCTTTCTGGGTGTCGAATAACCAGCCGAATAAAAACCAGATCAGGGTAGTCGCCAAATCAAGATTTCAAAATTCTCTGACTTTTCCCAACTCATGAGATTCCCTGACTTTTCCAGGTTTTCCCAGAGTGGTGGCCACACGGCGATATATGTTTGGGCTTGTTTTCTATTACAGGATTGAAATTCCGTGGTGTCAAAGTTCGTTCCCAATGTTGGTGCCTCTACGAAGGGGCACAATCGACACTTTGCAAGCCTTTACAAATACACTTTTTAAAAAACTTTGCAAACTGAAATGTCCTATTAACAAATTTATATTTTAGTTGGTTGGACAGAAGACACTCTTAGTTTTAGAATTTTTATGTAATTTTTTATCTGTTAATAATTATATTGCAAAAATAGGTTACCTAGTTCATGAAGGGGAAGGAAGATTTCAGAATAGTTTGAGTCGCTGTGATGCAAATAAAACTAAAACAGTAACACAGTAAAACTGTGCTCCACATCCTCCTACCTTTCCAACGTCAAAAGGATGAGAAAGTCATACATACCGGTGAATTTGACATAACCCACAGCTTTCTCGTCGAGGATGTCAAAGAGCGTTCGAAGAGCCCCCACGAACTGCTTGGGAAGCCCCTCCAACGTCGGCGACTGGTGAATGTTGGGTTGAATCGGCATCTGAACAGCAAGAAAATGAACAAAGTTCAGGAAACTCTTCTGCTACTTCCCTTACCCCAAAAATGGTTATTTGTTAGTGTTCTCTGCGAATTAAATTGTTAATTACGCCCCTCGGAGGATTTTCTTGGAGGGTACCTTGTACCTATAATAGAGCTTAACTCATATGAACTTCATCAAAATTTCTCTCCCCAATTTCGATTCCTTCTGAAGTAGGTAAATAAAAAAAAGGATAAAACTACGTTTTTCGCACATTTTTCCTAGCATTTTCTTCATTTATTGTTCTTGAAAGTTTATATTTTTGTATGGACTTCCTTTCGCATACAGAGTGGTCCAGAATGATAAAGACTTACTTTAAGGGCTTGTAGGAAATTTCGCGGTGATAACGCTAAAACATACCAAATATACGTCCCTAAATGGGCTTTACCAATCAGAGACGAGATATAATCTGGCGTGGAAATATGGGGGATCCGTTCTAAATAGCAGGCGAGATAGAGTCACTCCTCAGATGCAGCCCGACCTGGCTCGATCGAGCCATTCCTCATTCAAAATGTTAAAAACCGTTTTTCCCGCGAAAAAGGAAATTTTTAAACGTTCTTGGAAATTTAATTCTGCGTCGAATGAAGCCAACAAAGCTCGCTAGGCGTGTTCTTTAAATTTTTATATAAAAATCTAAAAGCTGCGAATTTAGAAATTTTTTACCATCAATTATATTTCAAGGTAAATTAATAAATATATATAAATGTAGGTAGGTAGGTACCTGTTGTCGAATGGATGGAACTATAGAAAAAAGTATCAGAAAAGATCACTCGTCCAAGTTTTCAAACAAGAATAATATTTGTATTCAACATGTGATTGAATGATAATAATTTGGGGGAAAATAATGGAAAATAAAAGAAAACAATTTTCCCATGTTCAAAATTTTTGACAATGGGAAATAATGGATAGCTAAGGTAGTACCTTCGTAGGTAGGTACTGAAAAAAATTATTAAATTCACTTAAATTTTAAATTCGTTTAGAAATCGAAAGAACACACTTACAGGGACGCAGTTGGTCTCATACGACGGAGAATTTAAGGACGATGCGCCAAAATCGCTGACTTACATGTATTAGAAATTATTATTAACATTTTGGCATCAGCTTGGATTGTTGATGCCACATCCAAGGCCCAGGACATAATATGTATGATATACTTCTTATTTATTAAAATTAACTTGGAATGCTTTAAACTTAGAATTCTACTCGAAATACTCCATGCTGACTATGTTATCGCAAACTTGGGACAAAGCCCAAAATATCCTCAAATTATCCTAAATCTCGGCTGTCGAGGGAATTAATAGCAATCTCTTAGGTACTCTTAAAATTGAGGTGTTCAGTATCATAACCGGATAACTCCACAAAACCAAATTTTACAGGAGAGGCAAAAGTTCATTTAGGGCCAACTTAAATTCATTAACCAACACAACAATTTGCCCCACTGTTTCTCATGGTTTTCGTCCAGTTTTGAACCCAATATTTTGGGATAATGAAGTTCTTCAGTCAAACTTGTGAAAAATGTGAAAAAACGAATTTTTGACCTTTTGGAATCATCCGGTTTTGATACCAAACGCCTCAATTATAACTTATTAGGACTAATAAACTGAAAAGAGGGGTAAACTCCCCTTTCCCCAACCATTTTAGCATTGAAACGTTTTTCAAATTTTTTCTGTTACATCAATTTTCTGAATTCTTTCTATTAGGTTCTAGGTAGGTATTAGGTCCTAGTTATTCGATTTTGAAAAGACTTCAACTATTAAAGTTTTAAATTCTAAATCTTAAAATGTGGAATAATGCATTGCTCTCGGTTTGAAAAAAAATTCCGAAAACAAAAATGAAATTGGTAAATTATTGGCTGAAAAAAGTTTGACAAAATTCAACTACGGTAGCACCTTAACCTACCGAAAATTCGATTACGTATTCCAGTCTTTATCAAAATGTATTCTGATTTATTTTCAATATCTACATGAACGTAAGGTTACCCAACGTTTTGGAATAGTTATTACATTTATAAATTTGGCGAAATTCGCAATGATTTATGTCTTTACAGTGTACCTACAACAGAGATTTAGGTGGATTTACCAAAGCATCGTATGCTGACTTATTAGACGTGCCACTTCACTCACACCCCAACTGAGTCGTTATAAACCTCTAGAAACTTCGTTTTTATCGGAAAATCACCTCAGAATCCACGGCCCGCAGGTTGCCGAAATCATATGACATAACAATAATAGCAACTTTTTTCCCACCTGTTGAGGGCTGACCTGGAGCTTTGCGGGCGCTGGAACGCACACCCTGTTCGGGTCTATTCTCTCACCCATGTTCCAATCTGAAATCTCCTTACGATACCTATTTTATCACCTTAATTTCCACGACAACATGATAACTCTTATAGGATTTTCGTGGAAGCGGTTTTTTCGAACACAAGACGAGGATAAATTATTGTAAAGTGTGAGAGAACGCGAGCCCGACCGATGATGTCAAAACACTGAGGAGAGCAAGCGAGGTTAGGCACCTTTTCCCCTCTCCAAGCTACCTGGCTCTGGCTTGTGGAATGCGCTCATATTCGTATTGCACAGAGCTACCCAGGGAAAGGTAGGCCAAGGCGTACTGAACTGCAGGCGGCACATCTTGGGGCGTGGCTTGAGTGACTCATGACTAGTGGCCTTCAAGTTCTCCTGTTTCAGTATTTCTACAGCATTCTAGAAATGCTTCCTGTTTCTACAGCATTTTCACGGTGAATCAAATGGTGACACTCCTGATTCATTTCGACATGAAAAATTGATTTTTTTAAAAGAAAAATACTGCATTTTTTCGGACATACTAGCACCATTTATTGCTAAGCAATCTGGACGATGATATTTCGACGGCTAGGAACCAGCATGACTTAACTCAAAATCCCTAGCTTTTCAGGAGAGGGAAAAAACTGATTCCCTGCCTACTTATAAGTAGTATTATAAGTACTTATAAGTCTTATAAGTACTTATATAAGTAGTCAGGGAGTCAGTTTTTTCCCTCTCCTGAAAAGTTAGGGTTATTGAGCTATGTCATACTGGTTCTTAGCCGTAGATTTGGAACAGTAGAGTAATCACTCATACTTATCTAGCAGATGTGTCGGTGGTGTCGGTATGAGTATGTCTGAAAAATGCACTATTCTGCTCGAAAAATTAATTTTTCATCAGGTGTCACACTATCACCATTTGATTCAAATCGAATTTAAAACGACTGCGTACTTTTAGTACCAAAACCAGCTCAGTACATTTTTCAGAAATTTTGCAGGAGAGACGAAAAACGTCTCAATCTCCTGCATTTGACTGTAAATTAATGATTTAGGTGTTTTTTTTAAAGAACAGATGTTTAAGATTTTTTATCATTAGGTTTCACCATCATATCAATTTTGTTTTTATTTTTAAATTAAAAAAGTATGGATCGAGCAGGGTTTGCTGCAATTTGCGTGTTTTGTTCTGTTTTTCCATGAAAAGTTAATATTTTGGCTTGGAATTTTATTTTTTCGCAATGTGTTGCTTCAAGAGCAAGTGTTGAATTATGTTTTCGAACACTAGTTTATAATCAAATACTATTTTCCAGAAAAATAAGGCATAAAAATAACACGCCAAACACAATAACGCATAAAGGTGGGAATATTTTCAAAGAAATAAACGATGGAAAAAACATGTTTAAAAGTCTCAAATTTGAGTAAAAAAATTAAAGGTGTTATTATTAAAGGTGTCAGAATTAGATCAGTAGATCACAGGAGAAAACGTTCTTCTTGTTCGAATGGTTGCATTCAACTTTACGTGGAGGTAATCCTGGAATCGAACATCTGTTGAAAAAGGGCCTTACTGATCATTGGTAGGAAAATGTACCTATCCAACAATTTGTGTAACGTACAGTTTTATCTTGAGCAATAAACACTTGTTGAACGCCAGACAAAGTAGCAAAAAATAACTTACGGAGGGGGTTAAGGAGCGTGAGAGGGGAAATGGGCAGCATTAGATGTGGTGTGATGTGTAATGAATTCATTGCGTTCCATCGAGTGGTGAACGATTTTTGTGGGGTGGAAAATAAGGAAGTTTATTCTTCCTAGCAGCGATTGGTTGTACGTGAAAAGCATTAGAAAACATTAGCGTCGGACGGTTGGACAAATTCCAATGAATAGCCTGCTTGTAATCATTATGAATGATAAAAAACTAAATTTGGTTGGGAAAAAACTAAATTTGACTGGGAAATACGAACGATACCTTAACATGTCATGTACCTAAACAAAGTTACTGATTGACTATCGTGTTTCTGACTGGTTTCTGGCAAGTGACCAGAACATGATCTTGAATCGCTTTCAGTTTTTCTATACTTACGCGAAAAGGCTTCATCGTCAATTTTCTGAAGTTTGTTCCCATGTTGTTAGAAGCGAGATCGTGATTCACCTCAAGTTTTCAATGTTAGAACCTTTGGTGACAAATAGCTTTCCAAAATAAAATAACGTGGATAAGAGTGCAACTATTATCCATATAACCAACGTAGGTAGGGACCTACGTACTCTTCATGACGATGCTGGGCAAAAAATTAAATGTCTTAATTTTTATATTAGTCTTACCTATTGGAAATTGAGTAGCATTTGTCAAGTCGGTAGGTACATAAAAAAATATATTCATTAATTTCAGTCATTTTATTACACCAGAAGGAGTGTAATCCAAATCCAAAAAAGAAGGTATTTCCAAATATCCGATTCCAACCACTCCTAAACAAATCAAAGGCTTTTTTTAGGATTACTAGGTCATCATCGAAAACTTATCAAGAACTTTTCTGAAATTACATAGGTACATACACAATGTTTACAAAAGAGTGTTGCAATCAATCCTAAGGACCCCAAATATGTTTAATGTGAAAAATATAAAACACCGCTTTAAATTAACATAAGTAGGTTGTTATGTAAGAAGTAGGTATTATAAACGAACGAGGAACAGGAAGGCCACTAATCCTGAGTCATCCTTCGAATTGTGCCGCCTTTAGTGTGAAGTACGCCTTGGACTGGTTCCCGTCCGTTGAGAGCCCCGTATAGGCAACAACGTAACAAGAGTGTTGGGTATCTCTTTTTGATGCTGTTACAGTAAATAACCTGCTTGAAATGTGTTTATTCAGTAGCTACCACCAGTAATCATTGTAATGTAGCGCCGTATAGTTGAGTGTATTGACGGTTCGGAATTACTATGTTAAAAAACCTGCTATGTATTAGCCACCTGAAGGACAATCGAATCAGGTAAATGTCATTGGAGAGCACCCTAGCGGCCTATGCTGGAACTCCGGACACCGCCCAAGTGCGTGGGCCTTAGAGAGGTCCAGAACCTCCGTCTACGCCTACACGTTTTACGAATAGAAAAAAATGTCAGTAGCAATGGGTCCACGGTCCAAAATATTCCATAATAGGTACCATAAATAGTAGGGCCCAATGGATCAATCTAGGTGAATTTTAGAAAACGTGCTCTATAGAAACCCATTTCAGCGAATTTTCTAAGAAATCACTGTGTGGATATTGCCGATGGTGCAGAGGTGATTCAATCAGGGGATAGGTAATTGGCAAGCAATAACTTGACTTGAGCAGAGGTACTGCACTCTGTATACTCTGTACTGTATAGTTTGTGATCTTGAAGTCTCCACTTCGAGCTTTACTCCACTCACTTATATCTGTACTGAGGATGACGACATAGTCGAAACCGGTCTCCAATCATATGTATTGTTAAATACATCGAATTTAGCAGAGGGAGTCACCGTCTTATTGCTGGCCAATTATCCCGTGATTTCTAAGAAAATCCAACTATTGCAATGACTTCAAAATTTTAATAATGCAAAACTTTAAAATTTTTCTCCATTTGAATTTTACGGCCAAAACCCCATGACAGTAAATTAAAAGCCAAATAATGAGTACAGAGGTAAGATAAATACAGAGACCGAAGAACATGGAACGTGAGAGGCTATTCTGACCTGGACCTAAGTTCAAACTAGTTGTAGTTTAATTCCTGTAGTAGTTTCATTTCAAATTCCCCTAAATCTGTAGCAGGTTCCCAAAATCAACTTAAACCCCCAAAAATAGGATTTTTATTAGGTAGGTCCTTACCTACACTAAGAGTTATGGCTATGTAAATAGAAGCAAAAATTTTCTTACATATTATTTTTTCTTAAAAAATCTATTTTTCCACTCAAATTGTACGTTGGACCTCGCAGAACAAAAATTTGGTTACGAAACTGTCCACAAATTCATCATCCACCCGATTCTGATGGAATGTTCAGGGATTGAGATTTGAATTGATTGATGTTCGGGGAAACCGATGTCGACCACTTTAGGAATCCCTGCTCTAGATGGTCCCCCATGAATTTCCAAGAGATCAGATCACTTGTAGCCATTTGCATACATAACAACGGTGCAAGTCACATAACTCTAAAAATAATAGATAGACTCTAAAACTTACTTCAATAGATAACATTTTCGGGGTTTTCTGTGGGTTTGCTAGTAAATGGTCCCATTCAATCTTTTTCGGAAAAACGGTAGCCAAGCTAAATCGCCACCTAATGTCCACATTTTGCTCAAATTTTGAAGGTAACAGAGATTGTCGTTCCTCGAAAACCCCATGGTTTTCGGCATTCAAGCATAATTTTCTCTAAGATTAAAAACATTGGTGCACCAAAATTAAAAAAATGAGATCCTGAGACATTTTTTCCTGGCATCTGCAACAGGGTATTTCCTGCTGAGGTAGAGCACAGATTCGCGAAATGTCAATTTTCAAGATTTTCCCTGCCTACCTAAACGGAACCATAGAAACGGAAGGCACCCGACTAATTCGTCAAGTTGCAGACTCAGTTCGTCACATTCACACATTTATATGTGGGAATCGACGGGATTCAGCCAATGGTAAAGGACTTCAAACTGCTTTCATTTGATTCACGACGTTTCGGGTCAAAACTTCGACCCATCTTCAGGTAACCACCTGTACGACAGGCGTAAACGAGAAACGACCCTTAAGGAAAGAAAGTAGTGTGAATTCGCGCCAGATTGAAATACTTTCCGATTACCCTCAGAGTCAAGCAAGGAAAGTAAAAAGCGACTGTCACTCCGCACAATAGAAGGCAGGTAGGTACTAGATCAGTAAAGAGGGCAATGCCATGATAGGTAAGTACCTTCCGGCAATGCCCCCAGGTGACCACTTTCCAATATTTTCTACGGTCGGAGACACGTCAGGTAGAGGCTGCTTTTTTCATTGAGACGCTTCCCGACGCCTCTTTTGTACTGAGATACTTAATTTCGGCTTCCAGAGCTTTCTCCGGCCTCACTTCTATCAAACTGTTCCCATTGGGGAGTTTTTTGTTGCAGCAATCTCATTTTCTTTCTCGGTCCATCCCTATTCTTCGTTCAATTCAATGAAATACAGTTCATCAATGAAGTTTATAGATTAGTTTATCAAACACCGGCCATTACCTAATAAATGTTACAACCAACTATTTAGCTCCCACTGTTTTTTACAACGTTCACCAATCGTTGAAGCAGAACATTATTTGAAAACGTCTGCCAAGTTGGGTGTGGCACATAGCTTCCT
>JAEMON010000015.1:22455790-22466258 GCA_030264115.1 Lygus lineolaris
TCGCGATTCATCTTTCTCAGAATTCTAAAAATGGACTTTGAATGTTCTTGGCAACGACAGCAGTAAAGTTATATAATAATTTATTATGGTATAATAGATTGAAATATTCTAGCTATGTAATGTAAACAAGGCAATTTCATCCGACTTTCCAGGGATGAGAGCTTTGTCTGAATTCTAAGTATCATTTCAAAGGGAATTCCCGAGAGAGAAACAAAGCGAACTAAACAGGGTAGGAGGGAGTGTAGAGTAGAAGGTTCGCAGAACTCTGATAATACGTGGGCGATCTGGGTGTGGGAATTGATAATGCTGTGACAGCACATTCTAGGAAAAACTGTATCAACAGACACCCCCCCATGAACGGTATATGAAACTCATGAGCCCTTTTTTGGTAAAACGCGATTTTTATGTCTCCTACGTCTAAGTTTCAGATCTACTTCTATATTTTCGTCATATTGGAATTTCAGATCGATATTTTTTGCTGAAATCGTCTGAAGTAACCCGAGATATTTTTTGACCGATATATGTATTTTTACCTATCGATATTTTTGTTATGAAGAGGAAATCAAAAGTTGATAAAAAAAAAAGTTTAGTGAGGAAAAGGTGAAAGACCCTTTTCTCAAAATAAAGGCATTTTGAACTGATTGATTTTGCCTTTTCCTGGCCATTTGCCCTTCCAACAGCAACCTTATTTGACATGGTCCACCTTTTTACATGCTCCATGGCAATCGATAATGAGATGCAATTCGTAACTACCCTTCAAATTTGAACCATATCGAGCCATTAGAAGCCAATTTTTAGGGATCCATCTAGGGCTTTTTCATATAAACAGCAAGGGTAGTGAGGAACCAAAGTTCCAATCATACAGCATTTGATTGAGCGAATTTTCAAAGAATACTTTTCTAGCGTTTTAAGAGATTTTTGATCCTTAAATTCCAAAATTGGGCCTTTTTTTAAAATTATGGAGATTTTGGCACCATTATGAATTGTTTAGACCTACTCTGTAGCTGTAGGGAGAGATATTGTCAAGAATGACTCCTTCCTGAAAATAATCCAATAATTCATAACTCTCCACTGATAAACTGTTAACCGATCATTCAAAAATTGTACGAATTTCAAAGAACAAATGACATTAATTAATAATAAACTAATAATAAATTAATCGCTAAAGATAATAATAAATTAATAATTATTATTTATTATTTATTACTAGTTTATTAATTAATTAAATATTAGTAAATCACTAGGTAATTAATTAATTTTGTATGAATTTTACCAGTTCGATAATTTACCCATTGCAATACCCTTTTTTTAATTCGCTAAATTTAACAATCTGGCTTGCTTTCTGGGCATTTCTAGCCGTTTGTTTAATATTGTATTAGGCAGGAACCTACCTACTTCGCTCTGGTGTAACCAACATGGAAGTTTTTTTGTTTTCTTGAAATTTGTCTGTGAAGTAGTTAAGTATTTAGTTACACCTAACTACTATTCAGTGACCTACCTACGTACATAAGTACCTAAGTTATTTGGTTATTATTCTTTCTTCGAAAGGGTACCTAAGTTATTTAGTGTGTTAAACCCTTCATTTTTGTCCTGATGGAATGGCCTGGCTTCTTACTATTAAGAATGGTAATATGTGTATGTGAGCCGTAATATGATCGTACATAGGTATCTATCTACTTACCGGAAATTTGAGTAGAAGTAGAACTATAGTGCTTATAACCACCCGAGTTAAAATGCAAGTAATCTCATTCCTCTTTATTTCATGGCCATCTGACGGCAGAAGGTACACAAGTAAGTGCATAGGTACCTACTTGATTAAAGTCCCATCTCATAATTTACTTACTGACGACAAAAGAACCTTGGTCGATAACGATATCCGGCGTTTCGTGGATTTTAATCGCGATCTTTGCTTTCTGGTCAGCCGAGGTCGCAAGTGCCCTTGCAGGTGTCCCTTTCTATTCTTCAAAGACCCCATCCGATCGCCATCCCGAAGGACGGGGGGGTCGACAATTTGCCGTTCGACCGAGACACGTAAGCCCACTTATCATAATGGCCGCACTCTCACCTTGACTTCCGCCTGGTTTTAGTAACCTCAAAAGAACCTTCCCCATCTCCCTTCTCTTCGCCGAAACATCCACAATGAAGGTATTCATAAGTTTCTAGACAGGATAACGACCTTCCTTTTGCCGGTTTACCTGAGTCATCCACAATCTCACCCCCTCGTCCTGTCCCGCCTCCCAAGGTTTTCTGGCAAGACTTGAAACAGACGGATTTTTTCGCGATCTCTGGGCTGCAGCTCTTGTGTTTTCTGGGACACATCAATCCTGGCAAATTTGCCATCAGACCTTGACGTTATATCCCCATGATATTGCCCTGGAATCTGAGCTTCCCGCGAGTTTTGCTCCATCAATCATTCTGACACTGATAGGTACCTACTTTACCACCACTTCCGTGAACACATCACAAACGAATCAAAAATCGCAAAAGATCGACCTTGTGGCACCTCTAATGTGATCTGAAAACCGCTCCTTCTCGACCTAATACTGCTCTTCTACCTTCGCCTTCAAAACCCAACTTCTCTGGCGCAATAACTGAAGTCCATGTCCATAACCTTGAAAAACAGGCTAGTTGATATTTTGAGTGAATCGTGACAATTTTGTCGTGATTTGATATCAGAGTGGATTAAAAGCAGTGGCGTCGCTTGCAACCCTGGCCCTCGCAAGAAATACATAAATGGGCTAGTCCCCATCAACTACCATAATCCCCGCAAACATAAGGTCTGTTCCAACTAGCAGGGGTGCGAGTTACATTAGAATATTTCAGCTTCACGGAACCTTCTGCGCACGCGCTTGTCGATAATGTGTTGATAAAATTGTGCGCAGAAGGCTCTGCGCAGCTAAAATATTCTAATATTATCTGCAGCTAGTTGGAACAGACCTATTGTTTGATGTTTCAGAACGTACACAATACAGGGTGATAGTCTTACGAAACGTCGGGGATCGATTCTACAACTACTATCCAACAAAAAGTTGATTCCTCTTCTCTTTCTTGGAAGTATGAGATTTCTTTTCAACCCCTTGTTTTCAGGAGTATTTTCATTTTTCAGATTTTAAAATAAAAAATAATGACCCGTAAGAAACAATAATGAATTCGTAAGGCAAAAATAGTGTATCTGTAGTTTTAGAAAATTTATTGAAATATGGCGGGAAAGTGACGTTGAAAAATTGGCCTGTCATTGGCCAATTCTGTCCAAGATGCCAACCGAACAAAACGAAAAACAAAGCCCGTCACTGTTTGGGCTCCTGATTATAGTGAGAATAGAATTCACATAATTAATAAATTGATTGAATTAATTAATTACTAATTAATATTTGTTAATTTTAATAAATTATTTAAATTATTCCTATTGTCACTGCTCTCAATGCGATCTCAGCGCATTCTTTTTCCGTTCAGTTCTTTTAGTGTGACGTAGGGAAGGGTTTCTCAAGAGCCTTCGGAATTCCGCCTGTTATTCAAACAGCTGAGATGTTACTTCAAGTTTTCTCACCACCCGAACGATAAACTATTTTTTTCTTTGTATTGGCAGTGTTATTTTATTCCAAATAACAGTACAAAGGCAGAAAAAATGTGATTTTTCTCATACATGATAATTCCCATTGGCTCTACGTACATTAAATCTTGAATGAAAAACCCCATTCTTAATGGAAAAAACTTTTTCAGGATCACAAGTTTCCAACGGCGTATTGTTTTAGTTTAAGGAACAAAATTACCTTTAGTTTTATATGAACAAAAAAGAAGATTTTCAAGGAAATCCAGTGTTTGTTGACTAAATCTGACAATGACTTGAGGAGTTGGATGGCTTCAAACAATTCCTTGGAGTAACTTTTTGTTGGAAATTCAGTTGGAAAATCGATTTCACTAGTTTTGGTTGTCGGGCCTGATACGAGCCACCCTGTGAACAACCTTACAGGTAATGTAAAGCAGGAAGACTCACGCTCTTTGGATAATGTTGGTAGGTAGGCTCTCTCAATCCTCCGATATCAAGAAAAGTGATCCGGTTTCCAATGTTATGTACTCAAGACTAAAAACAAACTGATATTCTGGCGGATTTATACGTTTGGGGTCACCACATAAAAACCCATCAGCGTTCACCCACCATTGTCCAGTCTTCCTCCACTCACAACTAATTATTTCATCACGGATGAAAAAGATGATTCGTTCGAGTTTCTTCTGAATATTTTTATCCTCAAAGACGGAATTAGATTTCTTTTGTTTCGGAATTACGTTCGATTTCCACGGGTTAACCGTGAATACTAATAACGTCTTTGACCTACTTTTTGAAAGCTGCGACACTGAAACATTTGAGTAACCGATTCCCGGTTCAGAACAATGAATTTTGTCAACAGTCAACATTATGTTAGTAAGGTTGTCATCCGTCCGTTTCAGGAGATGTTTGGGTTTGGGGACTTGGTTTGGGTTTTGGCCTGTCCTAAGGATCTGTTTGGGTATCCTTTGGAATGCCAAGGTGTTCTTAAAATATTCATTATTATTATTTCCGTTTCCACTCCAACCTACCAGTTTTAGTTCAAACATTCAATATAGCATATTATTTTAAAACGTCTTCCAAGGTGGATGGGCAGTATTTTAGCTTCCTCACATCAATTTAATCAAAATAGGTCGAATAGTTTCTCAATTTCGCTCGAGGCAACGATTATCAAGATTGTGCGTGCGCAGTGGTTAAAACTGGTCTAATTGCGAAATTCATAGGCTGTCATCTTGGGACCAGCCCTCAACTACCATTCAAATTTGAGCGAAATCGGGTCATTAGGTCGTGATAAGTCATTGTTCCAGGGAATTCACGTTTGCGTGTGTGCACACAGTACTACCAATGGGCCGACGGCGTTAAAATGTATAGGGTATAGTTTTGCCTGGGACAAGGAATTGACCATAGACAGACAGACCGATAGACACACAGACAGATAGTGTAAACAAGTATAACAGTTGATGTAGAATACAGTCATAGTTATTGGAACGAAAATATGGCAACCCTATCTACAAAAGCAACTATAAAAATTATGAAAATATTTAATGAAATACCTATATTACCTACCCTTTTGCTGGTAGTATTACTGAGTTTTTGCACCTAAAGAGTCATTCCCTCATTTTTGGCCCTGATGTTATTCATTTTAGCTCTGTTGGTCTATCTATATTAACCCTCCACGTATATCAATATCTACATTTATTTTGTATATATTATAATATAGTCCATAGAGAAGAATTCTAGCCCCGAATCTACAGACTGACAGAATTACGATTTTATTGCGTAATATAGACCTACTGCCAGTAATCATTGCTGGACCGCTGCCATTCAGCGTTGGCAGTAACAGATCCCCCTTTTCCGTAAAAAAAAGAGCTGGCTGAAATCGCCTTGATTTTCACCAACTTCATGTTATGTGTTTGTTCCAATTCACTCTGTGATTGGAAATTTATTCATTCAATCAAGATTACTCATTCGAATTCTCGGCATATTTGTGGTACCCACAAAATCGTGCCAAGGTCTTGGAATTACCTACTGCTCGAACCACTCTGGCTATAATTTTGATCAATCTTCGGGAAAATTCATAAATTCATATTTATGTAATATGGAAACTTGTTAAAATTTAGAAAAATTAACAATGTAAAAGGTTACAACAGCAACAGCCAATAATTTTATGGGAATTGTCCCTTGCACCAGTAACTAAGAAACCAAGGAGGTAGGTACCTGAACGGTTTTTATGCAACAAAAAATTTGAAAAATATACCTGAGAGTGTTGTGGCGAAATTACTGCACTTCATGCTTGCTGTTCCTAATTTACCGTACTTTTTACGAACGTACCGTCGCACAACATAAATACCCATATTACCGTATTAGGTACTACAAAATTACAATGGGAATTATCGTATATGAGAAAATCAATTTTTTCTGCTTTTGTACTGTTATTTGGAATAAAATAACACTGTTAATACAAAGAAAAAATAGTTTATCGTTCTGGTGTGGAGAAAACTTGGAGTAAAATTTCAGCAGTTTGAATAGAAGGCAGCATTCCGTGGGCCCTTGAGAATCCCTTTTATACGTCACGCTAGAAGAGCAACCGAAAAAGAATGTGATAAGATAGCATTATAGGGAGTAGTGAAAAAAGAATTAATTTAAATAATTGATTATCAATAATTAACTGATTTAATAAATTGTTTAATTAGGTTAATTTTATTCTCACTAATCAGTTGCTCAAAAAGTTTTTTTTTTAGAGTTGTTGTTTTTCGTTTTGTTTAGTTGTCATGTTGGATGGGTTTGGCCAATGACGCAGACTACACCCTTTTCAACGTTACTTTCCCGCTATAGGACAATTCAATAAATTTTCTAAAATTACCGATACACTATTTTTGCCATACGACTTCGATATTGTTTCTTTTAAGCCATTACCTTTCGGAAAAACAAAAAACGTCTGCCAAGTTGGGTGGGCAGTATAGCTTCCTCACTTTTGTAACATGGACGTATAGAATCAGTTATGAAACATTTCAACGAAGTCGGTAGAATAGTTTCGGATTTAGGAGCATACCTATGACAATAAATTTTAAGTTTGGGCATGCGCAGTAGCCATCACTTACCCAATTGTGGCAAAATTCTTTGGTAATTGTTTTGGAGTCAGCCCTCAACTACCCTCCAAAATTGAGCAAAATCCGTCCATTAGGAACTGGGAAACCGTAGTTTCAGGAAATTTACGTTAGCGCATGCGCACACGCTAATAATGGTCCAACGGCTATTAAATTAATAGGGAACTGAGTTGGGGCTACCCCGTACATTCTCTGAAAAGTTCAATAGAATTGGTCCAGTAGTTCCGGAGTTACGGCTATGAAACTAATTTCAAAATAGCGGCATGCGCAGTAGGTATTACTGATAGAATCGTATTGAAATTCGAAGGTAATTGTCAACCTCCAACTACCCTCCGAATTTGAGCGACATCAGTCCATTAGGAACAGAGAAATACTAGTTTCCGGAAATTTACGTTTGCGCATGCGCACAAGCTACTAGTGGTCCGATGGAGATGAAATTCATAGGAGTTCCGCCAGGGTCTAACTCGCGTAATCTCTTGAATTTTCACCGAAATTGGTCGAGTAGTTCCGGAGATACGCCCATGACAACTAATTTCAAGTTTGCGCTTGCGCAGTAGCTACTACTGATCTGATCGTGACGGAATTCATAGGTTATTGTCTTGGAGTCAGTCCACAACTACCCTGCAAATTTGAGCGAAATAGGTCAATTAGGAATAAAGGGGGATAAAGGAATTAGGGGATAAAGGGGTTTCAGGAAATTCACGTTTGCGCATGCGCTCACGCTACTAGTAGTCCGATGGCGATGACATTGATAGGGGACCGTCACGGAGCTAACCCGCCCAATCCCTGAAAATTTCATCAAATTCGGACCACATCTTCATATAGTTTTGCCTGGGGGAATTGAAAAACAGACCGACAGACAAATAGAGAGACACGGAACCAAAATTGTTCAGAAAGCTCTGAAACGTAAAAAGCAAGTGGAAATTTTGATTTTGGAGGAAAAAAATGTTTTTAATTTCTTGCACGAATGCATAGCTTCCTACCTTCAGTAGTGAGGAAGCAAAAATTGATGATAATTCCCCATTGCCGTACGTATACTGGCTAAACTGACCTCCTGTTGTGGGAGGCCTGCTAGGAAACCGACAGATCACATCCTGGCCAGCGTGCTGGAACGCCATTCAGGTGCATTCAGACTCTGAGGAATTCAAATCGTCGACAACATTCTACTGGACTGATAATCGTGAATAAGGAATGCGAATTGTCCTAGTAATTTCCGTCTATCTTACAATAACGCAATGGGAACACGGCAGTACGAACGCATCCCGGAATGACAACTGCAATCGTACGGCCGATCATTCCCACGCCATGCCATTCCATTCATCAAACGTCGATTCAGAGGTTTCCCGTTGAAATGATTCTCACGTATAGCAGATTAGTGTCTCTTCCAGCCTGTTTACGTGTGTTGGCATAATTTTTCTCTCGGAGCGTCATTATTTTGAACGGGCCATTGTCTGCCGGTGTTTGTTCAGAGAGTCTTAAAAACAAAGTGTTGCACTCATTAGTTTCCATTATTATTCCAATAGCTTGATTATTTGTCAAAGCATGGCTTTTCAGGAAGTCCAGCAGTAACAAGACAGTACGTCCTTATGTTTTCGATCTGGTATTGGACTACACTAAGCTCTGCTCAGAAAGAAAATAACCCCTTAAAAATCCGTTTCAGACCATCCTGACTCCAAGTCCTTGAAAAAAGTTCCAGTCACGCTGTAAGTAATAATATGAACGAATTTTCAAAGAATTCTTTTCGTAGTAGAGTTTTTTAACCTACTCGCGCGTATACCTATTTTTAGCGATTTTAAACAACGAAAAAATACTAAGTTTGGTAAACGTTCATAAATGGAATTTGGCGCTGATTCCAAACTATAACTCAAAATAACACAAAAATCTTCTATTTCATACGCACCACTCGTTTTTCCCCAAGCCTTAACTTCGAAAATCCGACAAATACGGGTAACGATTTTTTATGAGGATTCTAAAAATCATGGCCGCGCATTTTTAAGCAACCTCCGCCAACTTCCTTCTTTCAATATTGAGAACCCCACATTTTTACTTTCTTCAGCCCACCAGAAAGGCGAAAAGAAAGTCTTGCAATCAGCGGAAAACCTAATTTCTGTAACACTTCTTAGAATGGTTCCTTCTAATCTACAGCTGATCAACTTTCTGAACGTGACAATGTGAGTCCGTATGGATATACGTAGGTGTATAATATGGAAAATCAATAGACACTTATTTTTCATTTTATTTTTTAAATATCTTTGTTTGGGCAAAAACTGACGATTAGATGATTTTTACGAAGGTTTGGAGACTCTAAACACTCAGTTACCTACCTTTACCTACCTATGAGTACATTCGAGTAATTCGTACATAATAAAGAATACCCATGGTTGGAAAAAAAAGTGCTTTTATTATTTAAAAAAAGTTCGTTCCCCAATGAGAATTGCTATGCCAACCGCACTATTCTACAATAAGTAGTTTTCTTTCTATGCGCAAATTGTGAACAATCACAGAAAGAAAACTAGATACATTATCGTAGGAAATTGAGGTTGGTGTTGAACTTCTCAGGACAACCTATTTTCATTTGAAAATGTAAAACACACGGTTGTATCCCTCATTATGGAAGGTAGGTACCGATAAATATACGAGTTGAAATAATATAATAATAGGCATACCTATATATACCTACTCCATAACGAGTAAATTATTATTAATGAACTTTGACGAAATGTCTTGGCCATGCAAAAATAATAATAAATAGTAATTACCTCTCTCATTATACTGATTCTTGTCAGTAATATAACTGACACTGACCACAAGGTCAATAATTTCAATAGAAAACAGAAATTGTTCATTGCGTGTTTAATGAGTGATAAACAAGTTGCTGACCACTGCTACTTGGAACTATGGCAGACCAAATAACACTAGTTCCACTAATCTATTGTGAAGTTTAAATACTTCTCACAGAGCTTGGTTACGCTAATATTTACCATACTCTCCTTCATAAAATGGGATATTGATATAATTTTCAGAAATTGTGCAGGTTGGCCCCTAGATAATCTTTCTCAAGTGTTAGGGGATTTACCAAGGGTGATATCTCATAGTATATCAACGTCCCATCTATACAACCATTTGATGCAAACAAAGTACATGCCTAGGTAATTATTATCGGCAGTACTTACTCACCTCACTCCTTTGCAGACATTCAATTTCAACGTTTTCTTTTAAAGCAAATCAACCATTTGCTAGTATATAAAAATTCTATACAAACATTCCAACAAAATAATAAGAAAGTCTGCCAAGTGGGTGCGCCACAAGGAGTTCACGATCTTGTTGACATTTTTCTACGCTGACAAACATCAACACGATCGTAAATTTCCCATTATGTTGACGTTTCTCACGTTTTTGAAAGCACCCAGGCTACTGTTGAACCGATCCCGATGAAATTCACAGAAAAATCATGCAGAACGTATTCCCCAACTACCTTAGTAAGGAATTGATGTTCGGAACGATTTTACGTTTGAGCATGCGCAGGGGATGCTATTGATCCTGGCTGATATTTATAGGGGACCATCATGAGCCCAAAAATGACATCGATGCCGGTTGAATATTGTGCAGACATAGACACCGAACAAAATTTGTTCAGCTGGAGTTGCAATTTTAATCCAGGAAGAAAGTAAATTTTCACCACACGAAAATTAACCTAGGTACCTACATTTAACAAAGCTTCCGATACCTACCTTAGTAGATGGAAGAAAAAATTCAAAATACTAGGTACCTAGGCAATGCAAAAAGCAAAATTCAAAATACTAGGTACCCATGCATG
>JAEMON010000015.1:22490806-22505059 GCA_030264115.1 Lygus lineolaris
AAAAACGAAGTTGATGTTCATTACGCACGTTTGCCCAATGAGCAATTATGTAATTTTTTAAAACTACGCAAAAAACTATGAACAGTAGCGTTGGAATGCATTTTTTATAATCGATATTAGAGAAAATAAAGAGGGTGAGCTGTATATTATTCGAATGGTTGGAACAGACCTGCAGTGATCCTACGAGATGTGTGGCCTGCAGTTGAGAGCGCCTTGGCTGGGGGCGCATGCGTGTCCGCCTCGTAATCTGTTGCCGTGTGCCGGCTGTTGGCAGACAGTCCTCATGTCCAGTCATTCCGCGACGTCCGCACCGTCATGGCTTCCTCGTCCGTCGTCGTCGTCCAAGTGACGTCCCCCTTCACGGATCAGGAACCCGGCACGTCCGGGCTCCGGAAGAACGTCCGGGTCTTCCGGGCTCCGAACTACACCGAGTCCTTCGTCCAAAGCATACTCTCGTCCGTCGGTCCGGACCTCGTTGGCTCGACCCTCGTCCTCGGCGGGGACGGACGGTTTTTCGTCAAGGAGGCGGCTCAGATCATCGTCAAGATGTGCCTCGCGAACGGAGTGAGTCGGATCCACCAGCAATTCTAAGAGTTCAATAATTCAGAGAGAGCAATTCTAAGAATTCAGGAGAGTACGAAGAGACTACCAGTCATTCTAGGGAGAAAAAGAAAGAGCTCAATCACAGGCTTACAAAATAAGTCTAATTACTATTAACCTAGTCAAATGCTGCAAATTACTACACAACGGTTTATTATTTTCCGCCTCGGTAACCCTGCATTGTTGATCTGCAGTCACAATAATTACCTGATCCATGAGCTCCATTTTCGATTCAGCTGAACTGAGAGCTCAATTTTCGAGTCATCTGATCTGTGAGCTCAATTTTTGACTCAGCCGATCAGGGAGCTCAATTTTCCGCGTCGCGATTGGTTCAGTGATAGCCAATGCGCATGTTCAATGTTGAAATTTGTTGTCACGGGGAAAATTCCGAAATTATTCTACCGATTTCGATTACATTCTTTGGGCTTTAAGTGAATAAAGCAGTGTTAACAGATGACCAGAATGAGACTCTTCAAATAATTATCGTACTTTCTATGAGCAAAATTATCGTACGGCTCAATTTTTGTGATTTAGAGCATAATGACGCACATCACATTTTTTATTCTCAGACTATTTTAGATAGTAGACGTAACTCCTTAAAATCCCTACTCCTTGAAAATCAAAATACATTCTTCAGTCACCAAAAATCAAAGACTGAACTTGAGGGTGTTGAAAAATTCTGAATCTGAACATCTGAGGCTGAAGACCTGAAGCTGAAGCAGGATTTGATACACATGTCCAACAACATTGGAATGTTGCTATAGCAAAATCATATCAGAAGTAAGACACTACTGATCTCCACTGATGGGGGTAGCTCAAATGTGGAGGGTAGTTGGGCGCTTGCCTCAAGAATGAACCAGTACGTATTAGCAACTGCACAACATGAACATGCACAAACATGTTAACTGCTACATGATATTCAATGCCAGGCGATATTCAACTGAAACACTATTCAAGGAACTAAACTTGGCCAATATTCACCAAATTTATTCGAGAAAATATGTTATTGTTTGTTCAAAAAAAGAGAGAAGTTTTCTTCACCGACGTGAGACAACGAAAATCCAATGCGTACAGGCTAAAGCTCCCAAAAGCCCACCATAAATACGCACAATGACCACCAAGTGCAGAGGTATGCAAATGATAAATAAAGATTTTGATGAAACAGATTCCTTGTTAAACACGCAAAATAAATATAAATAATTAAAGAAACATGTAACAGAGTTCATAGCGAATAAACCTTTTGGATATTTTTCCGTTTGAAAGGATTTAAATTTGTCTCATTTTATTATCTGATATATCTCAGAGGATGTCAGAGGAAATTCCCATGAAAGATTTTATACTGAATATTGTAACAAATGTAATGTAAATTTATCATTTAAGAGGAGTGTGATCTATTAAATTAGCAGTAGTTACCTACTATCGAACAACGCCGTGCTGGGCCACAGTGTTACACTTTTCCAGCACGGTCGTCGGAGCTAGGAAAATAGCAACTAATAACTGGTATTGCATAATTATCTGCACATGTGCTATTTATTCTGTATGATGACAATAAACCAGTTGCTGTTGCTTGCTGAGGAAGCTATAATTGCCCACTCAATTCGGGCTGGCACACTCTCTCAATTATGTTGAATGGCGGAATCTGAAAAGTTGATAAATGATTGAATCATCCTGTGCAACGCATGGGTTACCATCTAGTTATGATACTAAACCTAATCTACCGAAAACGTATTCATTCGTAGCCGCCGTAGAGCCTTCGACGTATCTTATCATTGGATTCTTCTTATTTGCCTTTTAGTTATTTCGACTGATTAAAATTTATCTCACTAGATAGGTAGTACCTACACTGGCTACTATAATGATAGAAATTCGGCGAATAATGAAAAATGGAATTTGGAGCTCTAGATTTGTCTTTGTTCGATACTTAATTGAATTGATCAATTTGTATCTGAATTTACAAAAGATGAAGGTAGGTACTTGAAACATATTTTGAAACTCATAGGAACAGTCGGTTTGTGTTCGAATGGGCTGAAGTGATCGGTTTGGGCCAACGGCGGAAGGAGGCAAAGTGCACAAACCCAATGGGTTTGGTTAATTTAATGAAAAACATGAACGCTGGATGAAAGTGTAGGTAGGTAGGTACTAAAAACAAAGGAAACTTCGTCGTCGAAATGGATATAAGTGATTGAACCATCATCATTCACTTTCCTACTGTTTCCCGTCACCGAATTGGTTTAGTAGGTTCGCCCATCTATAATTATTGTGGGTAGGTTTTTTAGGGGAGAAGTGAATTGGCTCTTCTCGATTCAATTGGTTGTATTACCAATTTTTGTCATGCTTAGCGCTTTCGCCCAGGCGGGCCTCATCAGAGCTTGTTATTGTCTTTGTTTTTGTTTTTTCAACCCTCATGTCTCCTTTTGCTGGGCTCTGTCATCCCTCCAGTATCTGGGTCGCCTCTTCGGCAATAGGTTTAACTTCTGAGTTGTGGTTAGGTTTTGGGGGTCTTCCATCAAGGCAGCCTTCCAGCTACTTTATGATAAGTGAGAAGGTGAGGACTTTTGTTGTAAAGGCTTCTCAGGAGTCCAATGTATTACAGTTTGGGACTAAAACATGTTGAGGGGGTGAAAGAAATTAGCGTTAGATTTGAGAGAAATTCAATCCCCAGCATATCCCTCAGGATCTCAGCTCCATGACGGCACCTATGGTTATTTCTTATGAAGGGAGAAAATTACGTTTGTTCTCTCATTCTTCAAACCGAATCACATCACTAGCAAAATTCTCCATTCTCAAGTGATTTTTTAGATTAAAAAATTTGGTTTCCGACGAAAATGCTGAATTTTGCCGCATATACCAGGACCAGCTCACTTCCGGCTTTTTTTGTAAGCTACGTACGTACGTGAGTAAAGGATAAAGGTAAATTGGGGCATTATTCTGGTGTCCGTAAAACCCTCTATTTACCTCGAAAAAAATCGATTTTTTATTGGTCAAATGACTCAGGAGTGTCACCATGAGATTCAGCGAGAAAAATTACATGGAAAACATATCGTGGTGCTCCCTACTTCCCAGGTCATGGTTAGGTTTTGAAACACTAGATTTTCTTTAGTTAGCAAGCAATATTGTTACCACATCCACCGAGTGTATATTTTGTAAACAGGTCTATAAAACTTGGCCAATATATGACGGTGGCCGACAAGGATGGTCAATCTTCTCCAACCGTAAACATTGCCTTAAAAGAGAAAACCAGAAGTTCGGAAATTGCACAAGGGCTGTCCCAAGCTGCGGTTAGACTCAGTCGTACATTTTATCTACGCTGCGCACATTCACGTCACAAAACTAGGATGTAAGGATGTCCCCTCTTCATGGCCAAAGAGAGATAATTGATCACTTTTACAGCACATGATTGATGAATATTAATTGAATAAGTTCCACTCATGGAGCATGAGTTGATGAGCGAATTTTCAAAGAATCATTTTAACCGATTTGGTCGGTGATTCTTGTAGGAAATTTCGCACTGATTTTGAATATACCCTTGTATAATATCATGTTCCTTGTTTGAGATGGTGATTTACTCCAAAAACCCAAAAAAACACGTTTTTTCACCCTTGACCCCTTGTATAGTACTTCAAAAATTCTGGCCAACGAACTTAGCCTTTCTTTTGTTATTATGCCATTTTGAAATTTTTTTTGGATTTTTATACAGATTCGGGAGTCAGATATCGTCTGGAGTGACATATATATAAATAAATAGGTATATATACAAATACCTTTATAAATTTTTTATATACCACTTATACATTTAAAAAAATATATTTACATTTTTTATACATACAATATATTTAATCATTTTAGAAGGAATCGGAATCGTTTTAGAATGGCCTAAAACGGATTTCCATGGAGAACATTTTCAAAAATTTTGATTTCTACGATTTTGAAGCAATTGCAATATGATTAATTTTCTTCGAAAATTCTATAATGATTGATGAATGTTTTGGTAGGTAGGTTGCCCATCCTGTTACCTAACGAGTTAGTAAGTACGAGTGAGTCTTCGTGAAAAAAAATGAATCGTTGAATATGATTATTTGCCGCGTTTTATACAAATGTTATCTCCTTTCTATCAGGCACCTAACATGAATGTGTCTACCAAACTGTCTTACATTATCGTTCTTCAATATCAATTTTTGATTTCAGGTTCGTAAGGTGATCGTTGGACAAAACGGTATCCTGTCGACTCCAGCCGCCTCCAACCTCATCCGAAAGACCAAATCCATAGGGGGCATCCTCCTCACAGCCTCTCACAACCCTGGCGGCCCCGACAAGGACTTCGGCATCAAATTCAACACCGCAAACGGAGGTAGGCCTTTTTTGGGACATCCTTGAGACAAAACATCTGATCTGAGGCTTCGCACTACTTTCCTCATCCAAAGAATAGCAAAAATGGATATTTTTGAGGGTTTTAACGCTGACTTCGGCCCTCAGGATATTTTCCTGGAGATGAGGGGTATTGTAAGATGTTTTTACTTGGTGAAAGACTAACAGACTTGTAAATTTCATCGAAATCTTTTGAGTGTCAATCTCAATAATTTGCTAAAAACGACGTTTTAGCGAATTTTCGAAGAAAATAAATTATTGCAATCTATTGCAATGGTTTCAACATTTTAGTACTTAATGGAAATTTTTGAGAATTTTCTTCATGGAAATCCGTTTCAGACCGTTCTAAAACGATTCCTAAAACTTAACCAGCGAATTTTTGAAGAAAATGAAGCTGACTGAGGCTTCAAAATTTATAATGCACATTTTTGAAAATTTTCTCCATGGATATCTGACCCTGGAATTGATCTAAAAATTAAAAAAAAATCAAATTGTGAATGATATCAAAAGGAAGGATGAGTTTGTTGGCCAGCATTTTTGGAGTACTCCAAGGGTTCAAATTTTGAAAATTTAGAGTCAAAAATCCCTTTAAGAAAACGTGTTTTTTGAGGTTTTTGGTGTGCATTACTATCTTAAACATAGGAACATTCCTATATTCGGTATCAGCGTGAAATTTCTTATAAGAATCATCAACCAAATCGGTTAAAATTATTTTTTGAAAGTTCGCTCATCAACTCACGCTGCATGAATGGAACTTTTTTTAGCCTTGGAAGGTTTCTAAACTTCTCTCTGTTATTTTATTTTATTTTTCAACAATGAATATGACTTTATTGAAAAAAAAAAAAAAAAATTTATTTTGGTCTTCCGGTTTGTGCCCTTTTTTTCTTAGATCATATATCTAGACGATGAGTTACCCTTAGCCTGTCTCTCTGTTTAATAATCGATTAAATTCAAATCTGTTTTCGACATTCTTTCAATTTTTCAATTCTCATGAGCAGTAAGCTATTCATACCTACTATACTAACTATTCATACTTATTAATCACTTAAAACTGGTTAAATCGTGCATAATTAGCTAAGCAACACAAATCCTCGTTCAGGTGGAGGGTTTAGAGAATATTTCGGCAATACACCTCATGTTGCTTTAAATAGATCAAAATAATAATCTTGAAACGATTATAGCAGTTTACAGTCTTACGTAATTTTACCAGCTCGTAGTAGTTATTCCTAAACCACCTTGAAAATTAGATCACGAGAAAACAAGAGCCCGACTGACGATTGAGTGATAATCATTATCACTAATCAGACGGTTTGAGATTATTTTTTTGTGATCGCGTCGGTCGAAGGTTGTTCCGATAACAACACTTCTAGGTAGGTCCCACCTCTAGTTCTAATAATAATATACCTCTATCTAGTAGAACTAAAATGAGGAATGTCCAATAGCGATGAAATTTGAGTTTTTTGTATGTTCAAGTACTAAAACCTAGGCATAACTATTGGAAATTTAAATGGGGTAAGAGACTATTATTATTATTTAAAAAAAATAATATTATTGCATTAGGTGGTCCATGGCTACTGGTCTCCGTTGCAACTGGTATACTTCCCCGAGTAGACCAGTTGAAAACCAAGGGTTGTAACTGGTCTACTGGAGGAGTAGACAAGTTGTAGCGGAGACCAGTTGCCAAGTTCCAGCATTAGGTAAATACGATGCTTGATTATCATGGACCATAATTAAATTTCGTATAGCTATATCGTGCAAACCAGTCAAATTTAGTGTTTTCCCAACCAAATTTAGTTTTTCCCAATCAAACTAAATGTTCAAATCGAATTTAACAACTGGGAACCCCCCGGTTGATTCTTTTTCCATACTCCGCATGGAATTACAAAAACACAGAGTGTGTTTTTGCGTGTTTAATGTTAATTTTATATCATTGTATAATAAGAATTCTAATAATAATACAAACGCCCGATCGTTCAAATTAGCTGTAGGAGCCAATCAGGTGGTCCGAGCTCTAAGCACTGTTAAGTAAGTGAACTCCATTAGGAATAAAGAACTCCTTGGAACTACCGTCAATTGTAACATCTAATAAAAATCGGATCATATGATGTTCCGATGATGATAGTCAACTACAAGCCCAGAGGAGTCTAGATATTAAGTTACATCTTCATAGGGTAAATAGCGTAGAAATTAGCTAGGAGCCACTCAGCTGATCCGGAGCCTAAGCATCGTCAACTACAAATCCAGAGGAGTCTAGATATTAAATTCCACCTTGATAGGGTAAATAGCGTAGAAATTAGCTTTAGGAGACACTCAGCTGATCCGGAGCCTAGGCATCGTCAACAATAACTATATATTATTCTATTATATTCCTCTCCTATTATATTATCACATGATTTTTTTTTTAAACTTCCATATATGCCCTTGTGAATTTGACGATTGGATGCAAATTTTGTGGTACCAATAAAAAATGATTTGATTTGATTTGATTTGAAAAATGATTTGATTTGAATAAGTACCTAGCCACTAAAGAGGGTCCCATTTGGGGTCTAGTTCTGGTCACGAGCTTTGCGTTCTTCCGCGATTGATTTTGACTTATATGAATTATTTACCGATGTGTAACAATTTGCAACATTTACTGGATGATGACATTTTTTTTCTTTTCAGGTCCTGCGCCAACAAACGTCACCCAGAAAATCTTCGACATCTCCAAACAGCTCAAAGAATACAAGATCGTTCCCGACCTCGTCTGTTCCCTCGATAAAATCGGTACAACGAAGTATCAGGTGAGTTATTTTGTCCATAATCTGCCAAACACCAAAGTTAGAGGAGGGTTCGATATCACTCTCGTAGAATCGTAGGCCATCAATTTTCGGTCCCCCGTGACATTTTACGTTTTAGACCGTCCTCGTTACGCCCATAAAAATTCCAATTTTCATCCGATTTCAACGAAGGTTTCTGACATTGTGCGTTTTGACCAAGGATGGAATTTTCCTGTAATAACATAATTCTTTTCCTGAAGGAGTTTCCAATAGATTCAAAGGTCTATTTACCTATCCGTTTCTCACAAAGCTGGTTTCAAAAATACACATTTTATTTTGCATATTAATGCAAATTTTAGAGTTTGTTGCATATTGTGGACCTCAGTGCATATAAATGCATTTTTCAGGATTTACGCCCCAAAACTTGGTAGGTAAATAAAGAAAAAATTTAAGAAAAGAGAAATTGAGAGATGTTTCTCAAAATTCAAAAAACTCCTGGAACAAGATCGTCTAATGGTCGTTGTCACCAATTTTTTTTTCATTCGATGATCGAAGCCGCAGTGGAAGAGTCTTCGATTGACATTGATTTAAACGATTTGTGAAGTTTTTTTTGTAAAGCGTCTAGTGAATTGACAGCAGTTCAGGAATTTTTCTGCCGATTTTTTTTGTTTTAGTAATTTGTTCGTGATTTTGAGGAACCTTTTTGTATCGTCTTGTAATTATACCTAACTACCGTCGTTCTTGTATTCATGGAGAAATCGTTTGGATGGACGTCCACTAAATCAATTTGGTATTGTTTGTTACTCAACTATTTTGCTGTTAAAAGTATACTTAACTATATTGCTTCCGAGTCTACCAAGGTGTCGGAAGCATTGTTTTCACTTTTGAAAAGTGAAAAATTCTTTGCCCCCAAAATCAAAATTTCAACTCGCGTTTTACTCTTTAGACCTTCCTGAACAATTTTGGTTTCGTGTCTGTCGGTCTGTCTGTCTGTCTGTCCGGGAATCCTTGCAACAGGCATAACTTCCACATTTTTCATCCGATTTTGATGAAATTTTCAGGGATTACGCAGGTTAGGCCCTAGATGGTCCCCTATGAAATTCATCACCAGCCGACCAGCGGTAGCCATTTTTTGAGGTTTTAATTTCATATTTAGAGTTTTAGCAACATATTTTAGGTGCATAAAAGAGCTTTTTTAGTGTCATAAATCCCTTCCCTGCTTATTACATTCAGCTCTGCGCACAAACGTGAATTTCCCCGCCGATACCGATTTCTCACGATACAATGATCCGATTTCGTTCAAACTAGGAGGGTAGTTGGGGGCTGGCTTCCAGATGATTCCCTCTCAATCCCAACGAAAATTGAGCTCCAGGGTAAGGTGAGTCGAAAATTGAGCCCCCAGACCTTCTGAGTCAAATATTGTGTTTCTATGTAGATCACCGCGTCGAAAAAAAGAGCTCCTAGATCAGCTAAATCGAAAATTGAGCTCACAAATCAAGTACATAACTTACTTAGGTGAGTAATTTTTATGCGACAACGGAAGAACAGTGAAATACGCAGGAGAGTTATCTCCTTACCTCCATCGGATCGAGGAAACACTGTATCATCACAAGGACAATAATAAACCGTTGTGTAATAATTTGCAGCAGGTTTTGGATGGAATGAGTCGGATTTGGCGTGGAATGTTAGCTATATTCGTTTACGGCCTCAAGTTGCGAGCGGTTCAGTGAGTTGGTTTGTATCACCGATGGGTGTCAGCTGGTTGAAGAGGAAGTTCGTTGAACTGAACAAACGAATATAAATAGGGCAAACTCAAGCCAGAATGTAGAAATACGATCAGAGCCAGCCTTGACATTCTGCATTAGAGCTTACGCCCATGAAAATTCCTACCTGATTGTGACACATACAAATAAATTTGTATTTTTTAAATCATAGTAAATACCTATAAATACATTTCAGTTTGGCTCGTTACGGCCAGTAGCCATTTTATTGCCTCATTATAGCTCATTATTATTTGATCGAACTTGAAGGGAATTTCGAGGTGATAGCGAATAGGGAATAACTAATTCAAGTCAATTTATGAATTTCGCTTTCAACTACGGGTTCTTTTTATTTACAAAATAAGCATTTTCCAAGACAAATTAAAGGTGTGCGGGACGCCCGGCTTGGGAAGCGCCTCAACGATACCCCGACACAGCTCAAGATCAATTTTATTATTTTTCACGTTTGTTATTTTGAACATTCACTGATTTACGTATTTTATACAATAATAATAACATACTTTACAATGTGAATCATAATTTTAAGTTTATTCTATCCATAGAAAACTGAAAGAAATTGATGGAAACCTGGTTTTTCATTGGTTTCTTCCAGTTTTTCCTGGATGGAATAAACTTAAAATTATGATTAACATCGTAAAGTATGTAATTATGATTGTATAACATACGTAAATCGATGAATGGTCAAAATCACAAACGTGAAAAAAAAATTTTAACACAGATTAGGTACTTAACTGATTTTTTTTTTTTTTTTTCAATGTATAACATTTTTTATTTTTGTTTTGGATTCCGGGTGGAATAGATGTTTTCCCCTTCAGCGTCCGCATGAGAGTGCGTACTCACTTGGCATTTCTTTTTTTCCCCAATTCAATTTTTCGAAATAATAAAATTGATTTTGAGCTGCGTCGGGGCATGGTTGAGGCCCTTCTCGCACCCTTAAAAATCACTTAAGGATGTAATACTGATGTCCACTAGTTGTTCTGCTCAATGTTATACTTTTCTTGGAACTTTTTCGCCGTTTATTCAGTCAAAACTAGCAACAAATGGACAATAATTGAAAGTACATGAGGAAAACTGCCTCAGTCAGCTGCCAGGCAGTATTTACTTACCCAGCAACATAATCTCGACCCAATTTACAATGTACCATACTACCTACGTCACTCTCTCTAGGTATAATAGCAACTTGTATGCTGAACCAATTTATGCTTCTTACGTTTATACCAACTGGTTTATATCAACTCAAACTTGACCACATGTCAGTAAAAAAAGTGTTTAACTTGAGAATTCCATGTAGGTACGACTTTCACCTTTTTGTGACCAGGAAATGTTGCTAAGGATTCCTACTGGGGTTTCGAACGCGGGGATAACTCTCAAATAAGTAATACAAATCCGGTTTCAGGTGGACGGAAATGCAGTGGAGGTGGAGGTAATCGACTCTGTCGAGGACTACGTTCAGCTCATGAAGGAGATCTTCGACTTCGAAGCCATTCGTGGTCTTTTCAAGTCGGGAAACTTCAAAATTCTCATTGACTCCATGCACGGAGGTAACTTTGTTTTTTCTTTTTGCCAGAATCTTTATCAAATTACTCCAGAATCGTGATACCTACACACTATTTTATGAATGGCGCAATGTTGCCTGGCATCCCATTTCCAAGTATGGCTGACAATGGAGAATTATCGTGAATGAGAAAATCACATTATTTGTGCATTTGTACTTTTATTTTGAATAAAATAACACTGCCAATACAAAGAAAAATATAGTTTATCGTTCGGGTGTGGAGAAAACTTGGAATAAAATCTCAGCTGTTTGAATAACAGGCGGGATTCCTAAGGCTCTTGAGAAACCCTTTCTTATGTCACACTAAAAGATCTGAACCGAAAATGAATGAACTGAGATTGAGAGCAGTGAAAATATAAATAATTTGAATAATTATCAATTATTAAATAATTCAATCATTTTATTAATTATGTAAATTCTAGTCTCACTATTCAGGAGCCCAGACAGTGATGGGCTTTGTGTTTCGTTTTGTTCGGTTGGCATCCTGGACGGAATTGGCCAATGACATATGACACCCTTTTCAATGTCTCTTTTCCGCCATATTACAATAATAAATATTTCAATACATTTTCTAAAATTACAGATACAGTATGTTGCCTTATGACTTCATCATTGTTTCTATTTTTAGCCATTATCTCTCTGAAAAGAAATTTATGATTATTCCCCATTTGGTTCTAAATTTTCCTGGAATGTGGTTCTAATGCGTTGACGAGCAGTACAGTATTTGAAAAGTTACAAACAAAATTAACTCTGATGGGAATTGAACCCACCAAACAATTCGTTGTTGCGATATACTTAACCATAATATTGAGCCGGTTGCCTCTTCGTCTGTGCAATCCCTCATTCCCTCACTGTTGTCACAATGTTGAATACATAATTATTATACTCAAAGCCTTCACTACTGTTCGTTCTTGAGACTGTAAACGTAAGCTTTGTCCAGACATTTTTTCTTGTTATATCTTATAATAACCTTTTGTGTAGAAACGATGTAGTGAACTAAAGCTCATACCTCAGCACTCGTACCTTAATTTTTTAACGATTTCCCAAGACCACAACAACGAGATGATACCTACTTTTTTTGGCTGGTTATCAAACATAATCTGTTAATATATTGGGAGAGGACGTAATGGAGAATTTCCTTCAAAACATGCGAAATATTCCCTACATTGAGGTAACACTGGCTAACTGCAGGTAAAAGAGACAGCTTTGGTGGAGGAAACTTTGCTTTTGCCCAGGCACAAACTAATTTCTCTCGGCTGTAGGAGGTTTACTTTTATTTGTTGTTCTTACTGCACCTGTATAACCTCTTCCGTAATTCCACAGTAACTGGACCATATGCCAAGAGGATTTTTGAGAGCGAGCTGGGAGCGGCAAGCGGCAGTGTCATCAACTGTGTCCCGCTTGAGGACTTTGGGGGTGGCCACCCTGACCCCAACCTAACCTATGCCAAGGATCTTGTCAACGCTCTGGCCAGCGGAGAGCAGGATTTTGGTGCAGCATTCGACGGTGATGGGGTCAGTATTCTTAATATGGATAAGTATCTACTTACCGTACAACAAGATGGCCTACTTATCAACTGAGAAGGCAGCCATGAGCAATCATTTCTCGACGTACGCACAACATCCTTCAAGCTTGCTTAATGATGGACTGGAGGTAAATTTAAGAGTTGGCTAGATTTATCTAGCCTTTGCTTTACAGGACCTGTAGAGTAGTCGGTTCTGAAGTTTCACTAAAAATACTATGGGCCTTTCCAAATTTGATTTTGTAATCAAATGAATTGTCACCTAATTAATTTTAGACAAATTAAACGTTTGTCTTGTTTGTCTGAAAATTCAGGTTTGGCATTGGAACTTGGAAAAATCATGGAGCTGGATCATTATCGTAATACGCCAGGATAAGCCCAGAATACGAGGGTAGAATGAACTATAATTACTAGAATGCAGGGGTGCCTAGTGCAACGGCGCTACCTAAACTACCTAAATATTCCTAGAACTAATCTCAGTGTCCTTGTGGATTAACTCTCTAACTGTACCCCCACCCCCGGTGGATTGTTTTCAAGCTCACAGGCAGATTTAGAACACGCTCCCATTTTCAAGAACGCCATTTTGTGGAAGAAAAACGCTAAAAGATAACCCTTGCACACTCGAGCTTGAAGTAAAGGTAGGGGTCCAAAGATTTGAGCTTTTATTCCTCTTCAGCTTCACGTTCTTATTCTTCTCAGTTGCTAGTTTCTAGCCCGAAAATGGTCTTAGTCTTCTAAATTTCGTTGTCTGTCTGTTGCTCTCTCATGCGCAAATTGAACACCGATTACGATGAGGTCGGTCTCAAAATAATCAGCGAGTTCCTGGAAGTAGGCCATAGTATTAAATCTAAAGGATTAGTTCCGATAGTTATAAGAATACAATTGTTTACGTACCTTACTGGAGAATCCGTCGTGACTAGCAAGTCGAGTACAGGTGGCGAGCGCTTTCGATGTAAGGACATCATCATCAGGCCGTCGAGAGAGTACTGAAGTCAGTCTGTCCCAACTGAACAATTGCATTGACAGAACCAATACATACAAACGAAGTGGAGTTTACAAACTGACCTGCAGTTGTGAACACACATACATTGGACAGACAGGACGCAACGTGGAAACAAGATATACTGAACACATTAGATCATTTAGACTCAACACACGACGCTCTAACTATGCAAACCATGTATACGACCACGGACATGAACTAACTAACATGACAAAATGCATGACACTCATCCACCCACAACAGAAAGGACGCAGACTCAACATACTTGAATACATCAACAAAACACACTTGACACGACCTCAGACACAATATTCAAACCACTGGACATACTCATTAATAAACGCAAAACACCCACAGACACAACATACACTGACATTACCACAAACAAAAAACCACGACTCGAACATACAACTGTACCTCCATACAAACGCAGACTCCTAGACCAATCAACTATCCTCCAAACAGCCAAACGACCCAGGACCTCATAACATCCACACACTTACTTACCAGACTTACACTGACTTACCTTAACGTAAGAACTGTAGATTTAAGAAAAAAAGAAAAAACAAAAAACCTAGAATAAGACTTTATTTACGCTATTATTACTACTACTTATACAATAAATGTATACAATAAGTACCATAGATAGTAGGTTACCATCTAGTTGA
>JAEMON010000015.1:22505400-22517705 GCA_030264115.1 Lygus lineolaris
TCTCCAGTAAGGTACGTAAACAATTGTAGGCCATAGTAGATTCCCCCAGAGCTCCCACTTCACTGTGATCGAGGCTATTCCTGACGAAAGCTCACAGTTTACTAAGTCCCGTAGATAGGGAGGTAGGTGGAATTCGTTTGTTTGGTAGGGCACTTTTCCTTGCCCTTTTATATTTTTTTTGAAAATAAGGTTGATTCTCAAATATCTGTTCCAGGATAGAAACATGATTTTGGGGAAGAAAGCATTTTTCGTGACACCGAGTGACTCGCTTGCTGTGTTGGCCGCGAATCTCACTTGCATCCCCTACTTCAAGAAACATGGAGTGTCGGGTCTGGCGAGGAGTATGCCCACTGCAGCAGCCGTTGATCGGTTTGTACTGCAATAAATTACTTACAAACATATTATAGGTTCTCCTACCTACAAACCACGCTAGTTCTCAATAATTCATTGCTTTTGAGATATATAGGTACTTAATAATATCATAATACTTGTATGTATGGCCATTTTTAGGGTGGGCGCCGACTTGAAGTTGGCAGTTTTCGAAACTCCTACTGGTTGGAAGTTCTTTGGGAACCTCATGGACGCCGGTAAAGTCTCTCTTTGCGGAGAAGAGAGTTTTGGGTGAGTTTTTAAAAAAAGACATGGAAAACGAAGAAAAATTCGTATGGGACCATGTAAGGGCCCTCCTTTTAATATCTAGTGATTGTTGGAAAAATGAATCTTAAGTGAGAATGAATGAGAACTTATCACATTTGACGTTAGTAAAACCCTTCAAAAGGAAGTGTTCTTACCACATTTTTTACAAGGTAGAATACCTTGTTGTGGTTCAGAATATCACGGCTTAACCCATATTTTCCAACAACAAAATGTTACTTACTTAACACATCTGTGCACTGAGGTGACATGTATTTTTACGCTGCTCACGTGAAAATAAGCTTATTTCAATGGTTCCAGCACCGGCTCCGACCATATACGGGAGAAAGACGGTATTTGGGCTGTCCTGGCTTGGCTGTCTGTTCTGGCTCACCTCAAAGATTCTGTTGAAGGGGTTGTTGTCAAGTTCTGGGAGAAGTACGGCAGGAACTACGCCTTGAGGTAAGTTGTCTGGAAGGAAATTGATTATTCAAAGGATGACTGTGATTCTGCAAAGGCTTTGATTTTAAGTACCTACGAGTAGTATTTCGTTGCGAAGCTCACCATTTACTCGTACTCAAATTGATTCGATTCAAGCAAGATTCTCCACATAAATCCTCAGGAAGTCGCACCTTCGTTTATTAGAATTTTAAGTAATAATGTGATTGAATTGGTCGGGAGCGTAATTACGGTGTATTAAATGATTATTTGGAAGTCAGCCAATGAAGAATAACTAACATTAACACATTTATTACGCTACAGGTTTCAATTCAAATGTCATACATCCTCAGGCATCAGTTGAAACAAGATAAGTTATGAATCATGTCCAATCAAGAAACTGCAGTAGAAATTATTGCAATTTGCTGCTGGTCAGCATCATCAAAAAGCAGACGAACTATCACGGAGACCTTGTGCTGATGCTGGCTGCAGATATTGTCAACATCAAGAAGATGAAGCCAAAGACGTAGAGATTCGGTTGAAAGAATGGTGCAATATTCAGCAAAATAATGACCTAGATATTGGGCCAGTTTACGAGTGGGTTGAAAACGGTAGAAAGCCGACAGGCAAGATGTAGTAAGCTGTGGCACTGTTACCAAGTGCTATGGGCAATGCTTGACACCCTGGCATTGTCGAACGGCTTATTGGTTCGGAAATGGGGAAATAACACTGGCACGAAGGTGAGAGAACAGGTTGTAGTGCCAAAGGAGCGACGTTACGATGTCTTGAAGAGCCTGTGCTTGAAGAGGTGATTTGGCCATTTTGGAAGGATGCGAATGCTGAATGAATCCCGACTACGGTACTATTGGCCAGAGATGACAAAGATGTTATAATGAGCAGTTTGTTTCTTAACTGGACCTCTTCCTGACTCCTTTCCTCTTGATTCAACCAGGTGTCTAAGGATGGGTCACGTTTGACCTGAAAGGCAGAACAATAAATGCATTAATGTGAATAACTATTCTTCATCGGGTAAATCTCAACTAATCTTCTTAATCCAAGTAATAAGCGTCAAAACTGGTCCCAACGATAGTTACAAGTACAAATCTGTTTCTTTCCAGTGGGTGGTGCTCAAACTTCTTCTTTCTCGAGCGTTGTGGAGAACCTATGCTTGAGGGAACCTCCTTTTGTTAAATAAGTAAAAGTTCTATTTCGTGGTCTGCAGGTATGATTACGAGGGTGTTGACAGCGATGGGGCCAAGCAAATGATGACGGACCTTGAGAATAAAATCACCGTGTCCAACTTCCCAGGAACCACTCTGGCTTCTTACACAGTCAAAGTGGGAGATAATTTCTCTTACACCGACCCCACAGATAACAGCGTCACATCTAAACAGGTTAAGCCTCACCTTTTTTTAATCATTCTGAAATATTCATGTAGGTACAGGGTACTGTACACATCTATGGTAACCAAGGGTGCCTATTCGACAGGAGCGCAGCAAAGTGCAATGTCTGCTGAAGAATAAAGAGATGGTTTCAGTCTACAGACTATATTTAGGCTTGTAAGCTAGTGGAACAGACCCTCATTTTCCTCAATCAATTAATAATTATCTTCATTTTCAATCACAATTATACTTCGATGTTTTCAGGGTCTGAGAATTGTGATGACCAATGGTTCGCGAATTATCTTCCGTCTCAGTGGCACAGGGAGTCAAGGAGCTACTGTTCGGTAATTCTGATGCAGATATTTTATTATTTTCATATATATTGCTATCTAGAATGGACAAACAAGATTTTAGGATAGGAACTTTCCTCAAATCCTAGTTTCATACTGCTTTACTGTAGATAGATCCTGTAGGATTTCTGTAAGGCGAGTTGGATCTGTTGGTTCATTTAAAAGTAGGTAGTTCTGTTGTGAACGAAAGCTCGGCCCCTCGGTAGATAGGCGAAATAAATAATTGTTCTTCGATGGCCAAGTTGGTTTAGTGGTTCATACCTCTTCGAAGTACCATAATTTTTTTCAACGATTTCCCGGCCACAACAAGTGGCGCAGTTGGTAGGACAAACAATCCTGCAACTCCCATTCAAAGGCGCACATAATTTCAATTTCATAATTCAATTCTCTCTTCTTTCTGCTTACATCACAAAAATTCAACCAGAGCTTCTCGGGATCACATTACCTAAAATTGCAGTGTCTTGGGGTGACTAATTGCGGGGACACGAACGAAACTTACCTTCATTCTCTCCCGTTTCCCCCCTTTTGGGAGTACTTTCTTCGTTTATTCCCTGAAAATGGCCAAACTGCGCCTCACGAGTATGCGCCTACAGGTTCATAGTTTAATCTAAATCTACTCGAGATTGTTGTAGACTTCAGATTTTTTTTTTTTTTTTTTTGGAGGTTCCTTATTTTCCTTCTAAATCCAAAGGTAAAATCAGAACTACTTACCCCCCTTCGTAATGGAATGATTCTGTTAAATGGTGAAATGTAACATTGATTCCCATCAAGTGCCAGCTCGTTTCAATATTATCCATTTAGGCAGTGCAACTTAGTAGATGATTCACAAGATTTTACACTTGAAATTGGATTCGTCTCGGAATTCCAATGAAACTTCACTTAGTCACTTTTATAATTCAATTCAATAATGGGAGTCCGATCTAGTCGGGGGGACCAATGACTGACGTCGTTGCCTAATAAAGCTCATGTCCGTCTCCCTTGAGTCTTAAGTCTCATGTCAAATCTCCATGGAGTCATCTAGGGTCATTCTCACATCCCTTGAGTCATAACTCTCATGTCCAATCTCCCTTGATTCATCAAGGCTCATGTCTCATCTTCCTTGAGCCATAAGGCTCAGTCCGGTCTCACTTTCACCCTTGTCCAGGTTCAAATGTTATAAGCTGGACATGCTGCTTTCATGGTTGATTTTTCCAGATTATATCTCGAAGAATATACTACGAAAAACGTGACAGCACCTGCCGCTGAAGTGTTTGCTACTTTGGCCTCTGAAGCCATCAACCTCGCTGATATCCCACGCTACACCAAAAGAAATGAACCAACTGTGATCACGTGAAGCGGCACCAGACTCAGCCTCACCTGCCGCACACCAGTCAGTCAATACCTTTGCCTACAACAACCACCTCCACTGATCAATTGTGAAAAATAACACGAATTTTGTCCAATAATATTGGAAACTGATCCTACTCTGAAGGGACAGTGTCGGAAAAGACACAAATAATTAGCAGATAATTTTCTTTCTAAGAGCCAAGAATTTTTGTCTTCTTACTTGATGTATATCTGGTAATAAACCATGAATGTCATATTTATGTCTATTACACTCCCCTCTAGATTGTAGTTATGCGCCCTAGAGGGTTGGGATCGGAGAGCCAACATATCTTCACACTAGTAGAATGTCAGCCGGATATTTCGATAAATGCTCTTACATGAAGGAGAAATACTTTTCGGACATTCCTTAATCGTGTAAACCACAACTTCTATTACCTCTCCCTCCTAGGCACCATGGGAATATTAGACAGGTACGAGATTGATACAGTACAAAATTATTGCTCTTCCCCCTCAACTCACTCATCTAAAGAAGTTTACATGTACTTTTCAAAAAATTCAAACATTTATTTTTGTTTTGTTGCCCAAATGGATTCTATTAATAAAGCTTTCGAAGCTTGTTGACGGACAACCACAGGTGGTATTTTTTGTACGAGTACACTAATCTTTAAACGGCCTACACGGTGGAGAGATTTGTCAGTATGTGTGTCGTCCGCTTAGCTCAGCAGATTGTGATTGTGTTGAACGAGAGTAATCCTTGCCGTTCAGTAGTTTTCGTTTAACCCTTAGAGCGCCAGGCCGATAAAACAGGAAGTTCCCCCCAGGCCATGCCAGTAGGTCACATCCCGAGGCCAAACCGTGTTTTTTTTTTTTTTTTTTTTTTTCAATTTGATTACATTAGTATTATACCATCTATTACGTTTTTATTAATTTTTCCGCCATGATTATTTAATTCAGCCAAAATGGCGGTTGTATCAAATTGATAAATGTGGCCTCCTGCTGTGAATTCATGTTTTTTCCCCAGTCCAGGGCCAGTTTGTATACGTATGATAAAAGTTATTTTCCCCGAGTTTCCAGGAAGAAATGAGAAAATAAGATTCTTCATTCAACAGTTTATTGAAAAATTAGATATCCAGAAACAAACCTCATTCTTCTTCTTCAGGTTACTACGGTTGATAAGGGATTTGTTGCTTATCAGGTTGTCATTGTTGTTGTATTGTTTGCTCGGGCCAGCGGTGCTAAGTGACCGTGTGAAGCCAGACAAGGTCACAACTCGAGTGAAATCAATGATAACCTTGCATCAGGATGCTACAAAGAGCTTCAACCGACCCCCTACTCTTGTATCGTTTTGATACAACGGCCGTCTGATGTGAACTAGGATTATATCAGATTGATACGCGTGGTGCCTGGGTGACAACTTGACTGTATCAATTTTATACGTATGGCGTTCTAAGTGTTAAATTAAACAGAAAATTAGTCAACGTGAAGTGTGTCAAATTCCCCGACAGAATAGATAAGACCTCACTCCAGTTTGAAGATAATTTCCAAATAGTTCATACGTTTTGAAAAAAAAAAATCAAAAATAATAATAGATTCATCAATGTTCGCGACATGATTGAACGAAAACCGTCCTTAAAATATTAATAACATTAATTAGTAATGTTACAGCCTAGGTTCAAGGTTCACTTGAGGAAAGGACTCCCCTCTAGGGCTCTCTCCACGAAACCAGTTTATTGCTAGATGTAAACCGTTTTAGGGATTTGGAAAGAATTTGATGTTCCAAAAAAATGATAGGTAATAAGATTTATTAGAACTAAAATTTGGATGTAAATAATATTCTGTTATCGTAATAAGGTAAAAAATAATGATGCACAAGTTTTGTATTTTTTGTAATTTTTTAAAAACAAGAAAAAAAATTAAAATATCTAGTTGAACGAGAAAAAATTATCCTGGATCAACTTGTATACCCAAATTTCCGACCTTCCTGTGTTCTTTTTTCTGTCTATGGCCTGCTAGGGAAGTGATCTCAAATTATTAAACATTGTTTGTAACAAATAGCTGAGCCGTTGAAAAAAATTAACAAAATTCATTTCGATTCGAATGTACGTTAGAATTATTGAAATAGGTACCCCTACCTACCTGCGGTATTAAAAAGAATGCATTTTGTTTTTCTTGAGGTTTTGGGTGTGTTTTCAAACCAGGTCGATGAAATTTGGATAACATTAGAGGCGTAAGCAAATTCAATGCTCGTTCGTTCAAAATCGATAATTTTTCGTTGCATTTCGTTAGGGGAAACACTGGAGTAGGAATGTACCGTTCGCTAACTCCCTGAAAAGTTTTTTTTGATAAGAAATATAATATAATTTGAATTGGTTATCGTAAAATTTGTCGGTTTTTTGGCGAATTTGTGGTTTAAAGGCGATTAGTAGGAAAACATTGTTTTTTGTTGTACAGCGAGGCGAGTGTGAATCAGTGGGAAAATGGTAGAGATTACACTTTAGGTAGGTTGGTACTATGTAAGCAAGGCCTTCTAACAAGTCTTGTTTCTCTAAATTTAACATCTACGTAATAAAATAAAATCAGTAACGATTTTCTTGATTTGATCATGCTGATCCTAAATCACAGTATATTTCAATTCTTTATAAATCTTAATTTCTCAGATGTTCTTGTATATCAATAAGATAAGTAATATTGATCAGTAAGATTGATATGTATCAATTAACCAGTCTTGATAATTATTGATCAAATTAAGATTAACTTCATCATCTGATTGCTTCATGAACTTGATGCATCTTATTCTTGATCCTGATAACTCTTATGGTTCTTGATACAATTTTGATACTTCGTATATCGATAGATCTTCATTTTCTTACGATTGAATATTTTCATAATTTGATCGCGAGAGACCCTAATATTTCAAGATCTTGATATGGACATCTTAATGATTTCCGTGAAATTCTGCTACACATAGACTCCCTATTATCTAGATCATAAAAGCTATAATTTTGTATCAACATCAATTAGATGATTTGTATCATCTTTAACATGTTGATGTTACCTATTCTTCATAAATTCCGATATTTATAGCAGTTAAGATAAAATCAGGACTTCCTCAAGATTGAACTCTAATTATTATTTTCTTGAGTAGATATTTTCTACAGTGATCGTGCTGAATTTTACACACTCGCCTTCTCGTTTGTACTCCCAAGTTCTGCCCTAATTTTTATTCGACAAAATGCGGTTTCATTCAGTTATTTATTGTTTTGTTTTAAGCAATTCCTTAATCTTAGCATTTCGGCTTCAAGGTGGTACATGATTACCTTGATCGACGGGGGAAAATAATTGAAGTACCCTATTCAAAAGAGACGTTTTTTCGTACAACAAAATATTTTTTTGAAACAAAGTTTTTTAAATGACAAAAAAAAATGTATTGGAACGTTTGTTGCTCGTTGAAAAGAACGAAGTGTTTAATGTTATAGGAATGAAGTATGAAAAATATCCCTCCCGAGACTTTGAAAAAGGGAAATATTTTGACTTTTGTAAAAGCCGATTTTTTGTGGGGGGGTTAAGCCAGCGATTTTTGGGGGTTAGTTGTTAAGTAGGGTTGTAGTGTAATTTGTATATTTGGGACCGTAGGGGGCTGGAAATTTCAATGCCCCCTGACCAGCGTTTGACTGCCAAGAAAAACGGAGTTGCGAAGCGTTCTTAAGCGATGAATCCGACTCTTTAAAAAAACATTAATATAGTTATTAATAATTTTTTCGTAATTGATAAATTATTGAAGAATATCTCTCAAATCACATTTTTTCCAATGTTAAAACCGAGAAGAACCATGTTATTCGAAGAAAAATAAATCTTCGTGCTTATTTTGGTCGGGTAAGGTGTGGAAAACATATTTACATGGTATATGATGATTATGCATGTATGGAAATTTTTAAAAAAGGTTTAATTTGTTAGACATTTTATTCTCGTTTCGCAAGGAAATGGTTTATTAGAGTTTAAGGTCGTGGTTTTTGTCTTCATCAAAGGTATAACATTTGGGTGTGTTAGGTAGGTAACTTCTTAAGATTGTCTGTAATACCTATTAAATGTTAATTAAAAATGAAGAAAAAATGTTTAAAAAAATGAAGTAGAATTGGTTGAGATTGAATAGTTCAAGTGCGATCCCTTTAGTTGTTGTCTCTTTGTAAGAAAGATTCCAAATAAAAATTCCTTTCTCTGTCAGCATGATTTTGTCAGTATTTGTTTTACCTTCCTAATCTGAAGTGCAAAAGAAGACACTTGTCGGATATCACCTGTGTATTAAAAATATATACCTAACAAAGGAGTCTTCATGTAGTGACATGCAAGAAGTAGGTGGCATTTTCAAAGGTTTTTTCTTCCAACAACACGGAATTTACGACAGACAAACAAAAACGGAACCAAAATTGTTCATACAGCTTTGAAAAGAACATTTTGGTTTTGGAGGACACATTTTTTTTAACTTATTGACGAATAAATAGCTTTCTACCTTCGGTAATAATGTAGCAAAACTGCAGTAAATTGGTAGTGAAATTTTCAAATATTTCATTCAGAGTCTCTCATGAGTAACACCCTTAACACTAAATTTCGATAACACCCTAATTCTTCCATTAAAACGTAGGTACCTAATTTTATCTCTTAATCAGCTCAGTAAAACTGAAAATATGTTGGTAAACATACCGTTGGAAAACTGAGATTCTGGAGACGTTTTTCCAGTAGGCAAGGTAGGTACCCTTATGTCCATTGTACCTACCTATGATTTTAAAACGGAAGAATGGATTTAAATTTTTTCAAATAGTTCGAATTATGGATAAAATGGGAAGAATGCCGCCAACCGCATACAAATCCATCCAAACTGGATATTATTTGAACAGCATATTTTAGTTGGAAGGAACCTTACGTAGGTACCTGTATCCTAAGAAATCGGTATTTATAGAAATCATCAGGTCTGTTCCAATTATGTTTTCGAATATCTTACCTGCCCAGAACTCTTGATCATTAAGAGTTCGCGCAGAGGGTTCTGCACAGTTAAATTATTCTAATAAAATTGGAATAGTTCGGACAGACCTCACGTTTTGTGCATGCGCAGAGGCTGCGTTTGATCAGACAGCACTGAAATTCGTACGGGACCATCTAGGGCCCAACCCGCACGATCTCCGAAAATCGAATCCAAACCGATAAAAATTCCGGAGTTTATTATACAGCTCATACGTACCTACAAATGAGATTCAGAATGGTCTTAACACTCATAGGACCTATCTAACATGCGAGTGGAAATTTTTATTTTTGAAAGCAAACAAAATTAAACTTTCTTTCGCACAAATTAGACTTTTTAAATTTCAAATGATCTTTTTTTCCAGAAAATTAGACTTTTTAATTTAAAATTAAACTTCTTGCCTACAAATTAGACTACATACTTACCTACCCCTTAAACCACATTAATTTCTATTAATAAAGTTTCATTTGACATATAGAACGTCTAATTTGTTGGGAAGAAAGTTTTAATTTGAAATTGGAAAAAGGATTATTCGTCGGAAATTATTGTAATTAGATGAAAAATAGCTACAGATAGTTATCTACCATAGATTGAACGTTAGATTCGACTTATGACTATATTTATTTCTTCAGTACACCTATGACTTTTTCTTTAGGACTGGAATCAAATAATTGGAAATGGGAATCCCGCCATTTCAAGCTCCATGTGTCCGATTTGGGTTTGCACGTCTGCACAAAGAAGAGATATGTGAAGTACCAACCAACATTCAGAAGGTATTTTCCACCCCTCTTCCCTACCATTTTGTCCAAATAGAGACGTACTTGAGCCAAGATTGAAGACGTTGAAGCTTTTAAAGATCGTCAAAGGGTAAAAATACATAAATATTTCTCAGGAATGATAAGATGAGGGTGGCAGTGCGCTCTAGCGTGGATCGGCAAAACTAATTCGAAGGAACTAAGGACTCTGAAGACAGTGGCTCGGCGGCCATGGTTCAGTCATGTACTTCCAGTATCATTGTCCGGTTGTGGTGTTGGTCAGTGTAATATTTCATCTGAATTCCTCGTCGGCTCTGCAGATCAACAAGGTAAACCACCTGAATTACGTCATTATCTCAACTATAAGGCTCGTTATAAGTAGGAACTCACACCTCGACTTCGAGAAAGCCACACTTCATGGACTTTTCTTGTTGCTGATCACTGAGGACCTGTTTGATAGCAGAACTTAGCGAAAATAGATGCGTTTTGTTCTCTTTGTGAATCTGGTTTGGATGTAATCCTGATCATTTTCTATAAATTAATGTCTATATGATGGTGATAGTTGATTAATCTCGCTCAAAATGAATCTACTGGCTGTCAGTATCCTACTGGCAAAGCTCCTATTGTAGGTACTACATGATTTGAAATAATCGAGATATACTAGGTATGTACCTATGTGCTCGACAATACGTTCAAAATACCCCAATGAAGTTAGCAATATATACCTAATGCCGCTAGTTGAACAACGATTTTCACCTTAGCTACATACTTTTATGGGCGTTGGTTGTGCCCTGAGGGCTGATTGGGGTGCAACAGGTTTGTGAAATGGAGAGTGATAGTCAACGGAGAAAGCAAAGCTACCTGATTCTCGCCTCCCAAGTCGACATAAAAGGGCCCTATTGTGACAAAAAGTGTTTGAAGTCTTTTGAACAGTGTGGGAAAAGCCGAAAAAACTCTAGGGCTTCTCAACTAGCAGTTGCCAGATTTCGCTGAAAGCTATCCCTCCCCCTAACCGTTACAAAAAAATGAATAAAATAATAAAACTAAAAAATTGAACTCCACCACTTGGTACCTTCGAAACAATGACTAGGTAGGTAATATCAATACCTACTTAGGACCTACAAAAATTAGAGAAAGTCGGGAGGGTCGGGACATGTTTCACATTTTGATTTTTCTAGCAGCCAGAAAGAAACTTTTCACCATTCCGAGAATTCCCACTTGGTTACCTCCATGAATCTTTCCGAAATTTTAAAACCATTCCTAATACCTACCTATCAATAATTAAAAACTAGAGTAACTATTTTGTCCCAACCCTCCCCATATGCGGGACGGTCGGGACAATGGTGAGGGAGGGTTGGGACGTAATTAAAAAATTACAAATTGTATGATAATTACATTAAACAATAAATAAATTATCAATATGGTTGGTAGATAGGTATATCTTTATTGAACTTGAACCATAATGCTTACAAATGCACGGTAGGAACGACAATAAATATAAGTAAACTTTTATTTGAATTAGCAACTCATAAAAATGAAGAAATATTAGACTCGGTTTCTAGGAACGATAGGAATTTCCAGAATATAAAAAATAGTAGGTACGTGCAATTAATCCTATCATTGTACTTAAAATCACAAAAATAAGTTGAAAGTGCATTAAAAAAGGGTGGATTATAAAATAATCCAACCCCTTCTCCTCTCAGTGTCCCAAGCCAAAAATCCCAAAGACAAAAATTGTTTATCATCGTGGTTTATCATAAAATATTACGATGTTACGATATTTTTACCATAAAAATATGACGTTGTTACGATATGTTTTCCATAAAAATATGACGATGTTACGAATAAAGAAACTACAACAACCAAGTGCTTAACCAGCACTTCAAAGGAGGGAGGAAATTAATTTTAATTAATTAAGTTGAGGGAAATTAGCAGCATCATGGGATGTGGTGTGATATGTAATAAATTCTGAGCTTTCCAACGAATGGAGGACGATTTTTGTGAGGTGGAAAATGAGGAAGTTATTTTTCCCTAGCAACGATCGGTTGTACGTTAAACGCTGCAAATTATTACACAACGGTTTATTATTTCCTTTATAGAAAAGCCCATCTACACAGATCCTATTGACATGAAATACCCACCTCCCGCGAGTTCACAATCATCTCTTGGCGACAATGAGTAGGTACCTTCTTGTAATTATTATTATCGGAGAGTTGTGTGATACAATATCATTGTATCATATCTATAATGATATCATTCATTCTTAAGACCCAAAAACGTGTTAATTAAGACCCAAAAAAGTGTGAATTAGAGAAACCAAATGTGGATAAACTTTTAAATCTCCCCCTTGATGGGAAAAACAATAGATTGTGGATATATCTGGGAGCTACATTTTCGACTCAGCTGA
>JAEMON010000015.1:22558342-22572981 GCA_030264115.1 Lygus lineolaris
GTCCCGAACCTCCCCTGACCCACACCTCCCCACTCTCCCCTACATAGCCTACCTATGTAGATTATAGGCTATGGATCTACAACTAGAGTAAGGAGCTCCGACAGTGCGCCCTACTGGAAAAAAATCAGCATGATACGTACCTTATAATTTCACTCGGTTGAGAACGTAGGAGCAGCTTGTAGTGAGCATTTACTCACCAGAGTGCGTAGGCCCCTCTTGAACAGATGTCAAAACTATCATTATAGTACCTAGACTACTTCCTTCGTCCAATTTTTCCATGGTGTTTGTACGTATGTTCAAAAAAATAAAATTAATTATATCTTAATGTGAATTTTCAGACATTTTTCTTACGCTGTATGACGACTAAAAAAAATTGTATTCACAGGCAAGAATAGTGTGCATGAGTGACACGCACTCTCTAACGCCACACATCCGGTTCAAAATTCCTGATGGTGACATCTTCATCCACGCTGGCGATTTCACTAGATGTGGACTGGAAGATGAAGTAGTCGAGTTCAACAATTGGATAGGTTTGTAGCTAATGAACTCTGCATGACATGAAAAAAGTCAATGAGGAATGGATGAGTCAGAATTTGCTATTTTTTTACCTCAGAATCGGATTCAGCACCCTCGAAAACCCCTGTACTATTAAGTGGGGTAACTTTAGTGCAGGTTTGGTATATTTGTAAGCGTGTCTCCTGTAATTGTGGAGCTTTTTTCAGAATTCTTGGACCACAAGACTGCTGAAGAGAATTTGAAGTTCCCGCGAAATAGTTCGAGAATGCCTCGATAGACTGCTTGTCCATAGATTACGGTGTAGGATCCACCCAACCCGCCTTTTTAGGCTTACTTTTGAGTATCCACACTCTCTGTTTTGTTTATTCCGTGATTACATTGTGTTCAGCTGAAATTTGTCGTAAATTATTCTAAATCCTCGTCGATTCGATTATTATTAGTTAGGTAGTTTGTTTTAGTTCATTTGAACAACAACTGCCAAACATCTCAGCATTCAAATGCCGCTTGAACGAATTCCGTATCTTCATAGCGGTAGGCTGGGGTCAATTTTTTAAAATGAATGTTACCCCATCAAGTGGGGTAACTTTGAACAGATGGGTTTTCTCGTCCCAAAACGATTTTAGTTACCCCAGATTGAGTTTAAAAAAAGTAATTTCGAGTATTCTCGACGTTTTGAATCCAAAAATCTTCATTTTCAGTGATATTCCCGAAGTTATGACCCAAAAACCTTCATTTTCCTCCGCACAGGTTTCTTCGCTGTGGTTGCGGTAACTACAGGCACCTACCTTACGCCGGTAAATTCGTGGCATTTTGAACAGTAAACTGTGAAAAAAAACAGACGAAAACGAGTTGTTGAATGTTACCCTATCATCTTTTACAAGAAAAAAACCTGTTCAATGTGACCCCATCAAGTAGCCACTTATTACATGTTGACTATTATAAAATCGAATAATTGAGCTACAGAGTTGAAACAAAAGAGAAAATGTTCCTTATTAATGTAGCAATCAGATAATACTCACCGGGGGGACAGCAACACTACTCGACATTGGCCAGGCATGGGAGGTTTGTTGGGTACCTCAAATTATTAAAACACAGCTGATTACACGAGAAGGCGCTCAGCTTCCCAGGTTAGCCAATATAACGTTTTTCGGCGATTCAACCGCGCTCTTCATGTAATTCATGAAAGGATGGTACCAGTTGGGGGTACTTCAAAATTGAGCCCTCAGCAGTGGTTTGAAAAAAAATAAAAAGTAATTCACTAAAGTTACCCCAAGTTACGGTATCCCAATTCTCAGCTACAAAATTCGAGTAGTTTGGCTGGAATAAGCTAATTAAAAAACGCTTGACGTCATATTGGTTTGTAACCCTCTCACACGGTTCCTACGTGAGGGAGCAAGAAGGCGATACATACCAGATGACGTCACGCGCTTTTTCCTTTCCCTTTTTCGCCCTCCTCCGTTCATTTCACACCCATCATATTGCACCTATTTGGAAACCTACAATTTAAACATTAAAAAAATTGACTTAATTTAGACTTAAAGATGAATTTTTGCAATGGCTTCAATATTTTAGTTTCGAATGGAAATTTGTGAAAATTATCTTCATGGGAATCCTTTTCAGACAATTCTAAAACGATTCTTGATATTTAAATATTTTCCATATAATTATTATATACCTATTTCTTTCCAGAGGCCTATGATCGCCTGAATTTTATGAGTATTCCAAGGGGTAACATTTTGAGAATTAAGGGTCAAAAAACGTGTTTTTTGACATTTTCGTTGTAAAATACCACCTTAAAAATAGGAACATGAATATAGTATATTTGGAATTAGCGCTAAATTTTCTATAAGAATCACTTACAAAATCAGTTAACATGATTATTTTAAAATTCGCTCATCAACTCATGCTACATGAATGGAACTTGTTTACTCACTATATTTCATTACAATTCTAGGTAAATTACCTCACAAACATAAGATTGTCATTGCCGGCAATCATGAGCTCAGCTTCGATCGTAACTTCACTCACCCGCTCAGTCCCAATTTCGTGAAGAACATCCCCACGTTGGGTCACCCTCAAAGCGATCTCGTCGATGCCGTTTCCAAAGTGAACATCAGAGACAGGCTAACGAATTGCATCTACCTGCAGGACGAGATGGCAGAACTCTACGGGCTCAGAATTTATGGAACTCCCTGGTAAGTTGAGGTAATTGTACGCTAAGGGCGCCTAATGATCTGTTACGTCGGGGGAATGACTCAGTGACTCTGTCATAACTCCAAATACTATTACGTGCCTATCTGATTCAAATGTTTTCTTTTTAGGCAACCAGAATTCCAAGGTTGGGCCTTCAACGTTAGCCGAGGAGAGGATTGTCTCAGGAAATGGGATAAGATCCCAGACAACGTAGACATACTGATATCCCACACCCCTCCTGTAGGCCATGGTGACCTCTGCTGTTCGGGCGTCCGCGCTGGATGCGTCGAACTCCTCTCAGTGGTGCAGAAAAGGGTGAAACCCAAGTATCACGTTTTTGGACACATCCATGAGGGTAGGTGTTACGTGTCCTTTAAGTTGAGTATGTTTATGATAAAATGTTCCCTAACGCCCACAAGTTACAAATACATTTCCAAATAAGGAGGTCACCTGGTGGAGTCACATCAGGATTAGAGAGTTCTTGCAAGTTAAATGAGAGTTAAGTCGGGAAACAAAACAAGCCCCCTGGACGCTTTTTACTTAGAGCCTATGGCTAAAATTCATGAAACATGGAACATGCTTCAGCCTCGTTTTCTTTGTGGTTTCAATATAATGATGTCTTATTACTACCGCTACTTAGCAAAATACAGTCAATAGGGTGTAGTAAGAACGCTACTCTAGTCCGGAATAAATGTCAAAGTGAGGGCGCTACTTGCGTAACGATTTCGTGAACGCATTTTTGTGACCCTTTGTTTAAGTCACGGCTAAAGCATGTTCCATGCTAAAAATTGAGGGCTGTACCACTAATAATAAATGAGTGAAATCGGGGTTCCTTGATGAACAAGTTCACCCACACTAGACGGTATATTGTTAACTAATCGTAGGTACTACATGCTATGAGTGGTAGGTACCAATACAAAAAAGCCACCACGACACGGATAGTCCCGCGATGGTAGCCTCGTCCCAGGTTGAGAAGGGAAACTGATTTTTCAATAATTCACTAAGCGATGACGGAGGAAGACGAGAAAATTAAGTTACTGTGTCATCAAAACACAACCTTCCTCCTTGTCGTTGTCCGTTCACAAGATTCTGGGCAGTACAGGGCAATACGAATAGAAATTAGACAAAATGGAATGGCGTAATGCCAAGACAAATGACGACTCATCACACAAATAGTGTGTCGGACTTGTAAACGAGTGGCACTCCAGACCCTGACAAGAAGAAGAATGTTAGGCTCATTTTGATGATAGTTTGTAAGTGAATTGCTTTCCTTAGCACTTGGAACGGCACACATATCAAATTGATACAATTAAGTTGTCACCCAGGCACCACGCGTATCAATCTGATGCAATCCTAGTTCACACCAGGAGGCCAATGTACCAAAATGATACAAGAGTCGGGGGTCGGTTTGAAGCTCTTTGTAGCATCCTGATGCAAGGTTATCATTGATTTCACTCGAGTTGTGACCTTGTCTGGCTTCACACTGTCCCTTGGCACCGTTGGCACCCAAGCTGTATTACAACAACAACAACGACAACCTGATGAGCAACAAGCGACAAATTCCTTATCAACCGTAGTAACCCTAAGAAGAAGAATGAGGTTTTTTCCTCAATTCCTAATTTTTCAATAATCTATTGAATGAAGTCTTATTTTCTCATTTCTCCCTGGAAAATAACTTGTATCATACGTATACAAACTGGCCCTGGACTGGGGAAAACAATGAATTCACAGCAGGAGGCCACATGTATCAATTTGATACAACCGCCATTTTGGCTGAATTACATATTGATCATGGCAGAACAATTAATGAAAACGTAATAGAGACGTTCAAATGAAATCAAATTGAAAATACGGTTTGGTTGGTACGGGTGTGACTACCCCCAACTGGCGTGGCCTGGGGGGAACTTCCTTTTTTTCAGCCTGGCGCTCTAAGGGTTAAACGGCTACAATTCGTAATTTACTCTCTTCACACGTTTAACCTCGAAAGAAAGAAAACACGGAAAACCAGGCAGATAAACTGCCAAAAATACGAAAACTGAAATGAAAGCACTCAGTCAGCCTCCTCTCTTTGTGGAACATGAGTCCGGGGTTAGCATCAGACTATGCTCTCCCTAGTAACAGGGCTAAAAATATCTCGATCCACACCCAAACGGGACCATTGAACAGGTACAGACCTGCTGAACACAATGCCAACCCTCCTCGACCCTTCCAATGACCTCCAAAAATAGTTGGAGTAGGGAGCGCCCTCCAGATCTGCTTCATGTCACATGACATCACCCGCGTTGAATGTGTTAAATTAGTTTTTATTTGAGGCAATGACATAATTTGTCATGTAAATATTATTTTATCAGTAGTTACTTTCCAGGGTATGGCATCACCACTGATGGTTCCATCATTTACATCAATGCCTCGACCTGCAACATCAACTACAAACCCGTGAACCCACCGATTGTATTTGACGTGATTCTCCCTGTAGGGTACACCATCGACAGATAAGTTTCACCACGTTCAGTTTTGTCTATAACCCGTGATTTATTTATTTATTTCTAGTGCATAATAAATTATTGTTCAACAGTAAATCGGGAGCTGTGTAATGGAATGTTTAATGTATTAATTTAAGTTCCTTAATGATCTGCAGTGCTGTGGATGAGCACGGAGTTGATCAATATTAATTTATAGAATTTTGCATTAATAATTTGATTGATGGGAGAAATTGAATTAGTTCGTCGAAATTAAAAAAATTGTTTTGAATACTCTATGAATGGTGGATACGGTGAAGTGGTGAACCCTTGTATCTCTGAAATCGCTAAATGAGGCAGGAAAGGCTGATACGTGCCATCACTTCTTCTTCGCTCCTATGCTATAAGTAAAACTCTTCTTCGCTTTTGGGGCACTTTGAAATTTTTCCCGGCCGTGCGAACGCTAATATCGCAGGCACTCAAGTAGGTAGGTAGGTACATCGTGAAAACTCATTTTGGTCAAAAGTGGAGATACAAGGATTCGCCACTTCACCGTCAAATATTCATTGTTTCCATTCGCCTTAATCGCCGTTATTCTCTTGACCACCCTTCATGGTTGAGGTGACGACACTGCACTATGTGACCACAGGGCGCCACACGTATTCACCTGTTGGGTATCGATGATCATAGATTTTGGAATGCTGTTCTGTTTTGTCACAATTCTCAACGCCACCATGGTAGACTGGCCCCACACAGATTCACGAGTAGGGATTTATGTTCAGTTTCGAGACAATTTTCCATGTAAGAGGACGTCCCCTGAAATGCATGCGTTACTAAACTGAATGTTTTAAAGTTAGCCTAAGTTATAGGCTACCCTTCCTACCTTGCGCCTATGCTGACAAGCCGCCTCTGCAGTAAATCTATATCGAGTCGCATTCCCAGTCTTCTTTGTATAGTTAGCTGTGTGATGGCAGCTTCAATTCATCTTGTAGGTACCCATTTAGTTTTCAAACATTTTTATAATAGATGGTTTCTGCAAAACAGGAGTGCAACTTGGTACCTATAGTTCTGCGCAGGTGAGATTTCCCTACAAAATTTTGGATAATCTCATTCATCCCAAAAATAGGTATCCACTCTTACTTATGTGTTAGTAATCCAAGGTTTAGGAAAAAATATTAGGTTTGTTCGCATTGTCATTTACAAGCGGTTTAAAAGCCAGAATAAGACCAGCATGGATACTATAAACAGAATGATCATAACAGAAGTCACGTGGTTGCAAACGGTTTTCTTACCAGTGAGTTGGTCACTGCGAACAAACCTATTGTGTTGTTTATCTCACACTCTAGCTCATCCAACCAATATCCACCAGTTTTGTGATATCTTAGTAATAGGTAAGTAACTAGTTCCTAATTTCGTTTCCACCCAATTTTAATTAAATGTTACGGTAAAAGATCCTACTCGTGGCACCCAATCAACAGGATTAGACTCAACCTATTAAGTAGATTTTGTTTAAATAAAAATAGGGTCGCAATGTTTCTTAATTGAAAATGTTCATTTTATGCAACGAAAAACTAGTAAAATTATGCAGAAATTTGTACTCATAATGCCTATAAGGCATGTAACATAAATCAAAATAATCTTCTCTGTTCAAGTTTGACCTCCAAAGGGACTGTTTGAGCCCCTTTGACATTGTCTGCTACCTGATTATTTTTTCACCCAGTTCCCTTTCAGCTGATACTATATGAGGGTATGTTTCTCTGTAGTACCTACTTTTAATTTTAGTTTCATGCTGATGATGGACATTTATGTGGATATGTTCTCAACGTTTGGAACTTATAGGTAGGTACTTAGGTACCTAAGTACAACGTTAGGTACTTATAGTTTTCCTTATTGCTAGAAGTAAGTGGTACCCTGACCGGTACCTATGTATCGTAATATTTACATAAGCGATGCACGAAATTATCCTGTTAACGACCACCAGGTAACATAACTCAACAGAGATGAAAGCGGGGGAGGGGGGCTGTTCTGTCAACCTGCGCCTAGTGTTGAGCCATCAAACTATCCAGTGATTTGGGGCCATGCCAAAAAAGTAGGTGTAACTTACGTCAGTCATGAATCTTCATAATAATCCGCATCGCTAACCACTCGGCCATCCTGTCTCTTGCTTCCATTATACGCTTGCTATCTCTTCTTTGTGTTTTGTTGGATACTCTGAACCCTCTTCAGATCCACGATAAACTGCCACACCTCAACACTAGAGACAAGACATTGCCCCCAACCCTTTGCTTTCATCCCTGTATTAATGACCATGATCTGATTTTTGTATTATTTTGTATTGTTAGGCAAATTCTAATGTGCAATAATACTATTAATTACCATTTTGTTGTTCAATTAACATAGTAGCTATGTATAAACAACGGATCTCGTTGTCTAATGTGTTATTTTATTGAATTAAATACTTCTGAATTTACTTTAGATTTCCGAATTTAATTAGGCGTTCCAATTGATTCCATATCCCCCGTTTTATGTGAAATTCAAAAGACGTCTGGGTGATTCTAAAAAATAAAAAACAAAACACAAATTTTCAACCTAGCATTTTTGCCGATTTCCAAGTGTTGCAAAAATTCTGAAAAAAAATGGAATGTTCTTTGGTGACCGAGAGAAGAGCTGCAGATGCAGTGCTGAGGTTAAGATTTTTTTTTGTACATTGATTATCGGATTACTATAAAAGCGACAGGATAAAGACAAGGTCCTGAGATGCAGGATTTTGAAAGCTTATCCACAGAGAACCAAAGGTGTGGTGAGAAAAACCAAAATATCTAGTGGATTTTTACAAGGGTACAAAAACACACATTAGGACAGCACTTGAAATGTATTATTCAAACACCTAATATCAAATTTAAATTCTGTTTTTTTCCCATTACGATCTTCAAAAAATAAATTTTGTAAAAAATCATTTTACTCAATCAACAAATTTAGAAACGACGATTTAAAAGTTTACACAAAACTCATACGTCAACACGATTTTAAAGTTTTTGGATAGAACACAGTTTGTATATTGTTTCCTCTCTTGAGTACTGATACATGAAATCGGTCATAAAAATAAACGTAATTATAATAAAACATACTTAACGTACTTTTTACTCACTATGATGTTTTAAAGCTAAAATACACACAATGGGGAACTTGCATGGTTATCTTTTATTTCGTAATCAGAAAGATCTTAATGAGGGTTTTCCAAAAAGGTGATATATGAGGGGTATCCGACGATTGGAAGTTACCGAAAATGGGTCTTGTAATTTGAACCTAAATGACGTCACCGACCCCCGTCTGCCTGTGCGGAACCTAAATGACGTCACGCGCTCCCTTTCAACCCATTTTCTCGGCGAAACAGCCGTAATTTCAAGTTGAAAATCGTCACCAGGGATTTTGAAGGACGCTGAACCGGATTTTGAGGCTCAAACCGCAAAATTCCCACCCATGCAAGTTCCCCATATCTTAATCATTCAAAAAATTACGAAAATAAGGCCTTAGCAGTACAAAACGTAACATTGTTCGACCGAAGGGGAACATGAAAATGGAAATTAACACGCGACCAAGAATGCTGCAGTGACCTTCTTTTCGTTCCATCAATTTTCGCCTGGATTGAATTCTTTGATTCGGCCAATCCAAAATCTTCTGATATAAAAAAATTGATAGGAAAAATGTGTTCGGCAATGGAAATCTATTTCTACACAATAGATTGGTCTATATATATTTTGTAGGGATGGGTATCGATTAGTCAATTAATCGATTATTTTAATAATCGATGCCCTAAGAGTACGATTAATCGGATAAACAATATTACTTTCGAAAAATTATTCAACTGATTATTAAACTTTTTGCCCTCTTGCACTGAGATTTCATTCACATTTTACCATCGAGTACGATCCTCGTACTACTTCAACAGTCGTCAACGCCTTTGCGTCATCGTTAAACAGTGCAATATAGAAGAATGTGGCCACAAGATCAGAAAGAGAACAACAACATGCTCTTCCATTGTTCTCTAGCATTTTTACTTTTATTCCTTACGTTATTCCCCTGAAAAAAAAAAAAAAAAATCAAACCCTTTTCAAAATGGTCGATTAACCTATTTTTTTGAGCCACAATTAATCCGTGTATCGATTAGTTGATAAAAATGTCCAATAATCGATTATTTGTCGGTCGATACCCATCACTAATACTCCGTCGTTTAAGCAGCAACATGCTAGTAACTCGGTTTTTGACCAAAATGAGTTAGAGGTCAATCTTCATTCAAAGCCCGATCGACTGGTGAAGCTAGTTACATGGAGAAACCCTTGATGTGCCATTATTGACAGTTTTGCCAACATGATACAATTCAACTTGGTTTTATCAACATGTGATAAGTCAGCTGTTTGACAGAGAAAAGATGGACGAGGACTTAAAGTTTCTGGAGTTATCGCAAATTGTCATCGGCATCATTTTCTTGTCTCTCTTGAAAAGCTGTGGACATTCAGTTATCGCATGTTGCTTTGTGTTAGTTAAAAGTTGTGTTAGATAAAACGACGATTTTGACTTCTTGAAAGTGAAAAAGAATTTTCGTTGATGACATGAAAACGAGAAAAATGAGTTTTCTAACAAGTAGTTTGCATTTTTTCATATCAACCCTATTTTAGATTGGCCAAATTTCGACTGAAAATTTTACTCAAATTTTTGAAAAAGGAATGTCTGGATCCTGCCAGCATTAGCCGTGCAACGGTGGCGTTTCTGGTGGTGAAGGAAGGGTGGGGGGGTGTCGAGTGTCTTGTCTAATTGGAATGTGGTTTTAGCTGTTATACAGGGTGTCCCATCTATATGGGCCCATTAGCGAGTTACAGCCATACGGTGCGAGTTATCGAAAAATTTAACTGAACCCTTTTCATAGCATTATTTTTCACTCTGCTTTAATATGGTGAAATCCATTTTTCATTTTTCTATGTCTTAAGAAACATTTTCTCAAGAACCAAATGTATTGGAAAACCTCTTTTTTCAAATCTTAATCGCTTCAACTGTAATGCCAGTTGATGATGATTGTTCATTATGAAAACTGGCTTCTGATGAAAGGAAATTCAATGCTGATTTCAAAAATGTGGTCGACATCTAAAAAAAATTATCGAAGGGGATTGGAGGAAAGTACGGGTTTCTGAAATAATTCGTCGATTTTTGTTGTTCGCAAAAAGTGATATAACTCGGAAATTTAGCATCTTCGAAAAATTTTGAAAGAGGCATTATTTTTCTGTTTCAAATTCAACGTAAAATCGAAAAATGCAATTAAAAAATGGGGGTCTAATGGAAACCTCAAGTTGCAATCGACGATTTGAGACGCTAAAATATGGAGAAAAGAAAAATGGATTCCACCGTCTTGAAGATGAGTTAAAATCCTATGAAAAAGGTCCAGTACAATTTTTTGATAGCTCGCACCGTATAGGCCCATATAGATGGGGCACCCTGTATAATATGATTTCTATTATATTTTTTAGGCAGGTTGAAAATAGCGTCCAAAGGGCGATTATTCAGTGATAGGTAAACGAATTATGTACACAGATCAGATTTGGGGAGTGCAGATCGACGATCTACATATATCAGTGCACATCCGAGTATCTCAACAACACAGAGTTGGCTGGTTGTACTCTATATTGTGTCCCTAATCGACTACCTGTTGGGGGCAGAGGCCAGACATTTCCTGTCAACAGTTTTAATGCCCGCGATGATGACAAGAGATCATGATATTTACATTATACTCCGACTACAGGGCACACTGAAGGGACACGTAAAGAACGAAACTCTCGAGATGACAAATGTAGAATTTGTATGGCACTGGGTGCGTCGACACCCATTTCTTCGATTGCACGCCTTTTCCTCGCTGAACAAAACACATATGCATACAAGCAGTAACTACAATCTATGATACTATTCTACATTCGACCACTACAAAGATTTGATTTTACCAACAAGTGGGATCATAACAATTAGGAGGCAATCTAACATTCAAATTGCATTTAAAAATTGCCACATGCTCATAAAAACAATAATTCGGGATCTGGAAGAGTGGAGGAGTCGATATTCCTGTTCAACAGGAAGATTTTCATCGATATTCCAGAGAGAAAAAATCGTCCAATATTGTGAACCATTCAAATTAAAAAATATAACTTTACGAGGAAATAAATGATATTTTGGACGTAAATAAAGTATAAAATCAATCGGTTTTGTACTGCAGTTGTGTCTGTTAAGGCCGAGGAATATGATTTCATGTAGGACGATGGACGTACATATCAATATGGGACGTTGGAGAAGAGGTAGGAGACGGATTCGCCGTTGTGCGTTCTCCTTACGGCTTCGGCAAACATCATCGAGACGTCGATGCACTGAAAATGAAAAACAAATCAGTCAAGTTCGTTAGTTCGGTTTGGAGTTAGTAGTCTTTATTACTCCATTTTTACGCTACTGAAGAGCTGGTGTTGTACCGACCGGAAATCTAAATTAAGGGGTAAATGAGATGGCCAATTCACCAGCCGGTGGCAGCACTGCGCGTTAGCAGGTCAGCTGACGTTGTCAAGGGTGAGATGTATGAGATGCCAACTCGCTTGTTTTTCGGTGGCTTGTCGGCAGCGAAATTTCCTAATTGAGATGATCCAATTTTGTGTGGACACAAAGGCGGAATACGTGGTGCAGAGCATTCCTTTTTCAGTAGTAGAGACGTGAGCTTCCTAAGCTACCTTTTCCGTGGTAATAGCCAAAACCAATATATAATATGGCAAAAATATGGCTCCCGACTGCACCAAAGTCAATTTTGTAATGAAGGACTCAAATAAGCTGTCAGCAACCTATTCTTAGGGTCCGTTCAATCAACGGTACGTAATGCAGCGTTCAATCAATCAGCAATAAGTATACCTACTCTTTACACTGGGGACACCAAGCACCACAAAGTAGTAAATAAAACGGCGCCTCAGCGATAAGAACTGTAGCCACCATTTATGTACAAATCTGCCCAAAGGGAGAAGAGTACAGTACTGCACAATCCAATTAAAAGGGAAATGCGCCGAAAGAGAATTAAAGTTGGAACCTTGACAGAATGTATTAACATGGAAACGGGAGCTTAGGAAGGTAGTCTCTACTACTGAAAAAGGAATGCCCAGCACCACATATTCCGCCTTCGTGTCCACATACAAATTGGGTCATCTTCTGTCATCTCGATTACGAAATTTCGCCACGGAAAAACAAGCGAGTTGGCATCTCATATCTCACCCTTGATAACGTCAGCTGACCTGTTAACGAGCAGTGCTGCCACCGTGGTGGATTGGCCATCTCATTTACCGCTAATTAGTAAAACCGCTAAATAATTTAGATTGCCGGTCAGTAGTGTGTTAGGGGGAACAGACATGTCGCATAGTGGCCGAAAATACGATTTTCGTGAACTAAATTATTTGAAGGGCCACTTTTACACGAAATTTTACGCTGATTCCGAATATACCCCTGTGTTCCTATACCTAAAATAGCTAATTAGCACCACCAACATGAAAAACCTAGAAAATGCACATATTTGACCATTGGCACCGCCCAAAATAATTTTTGTATAAGAGAAAAGTTTTTAACCTCTCAGTTCTGCGTCGAATGAGAACAACGCCAGCCCAACAACATAGTAACCATGATTTTTGGTGATTTTTCAAAGTTTTCCGTTTTCTCCACTTTTTCAGATGTGTACACGTTCCTAATTCTGATCATGTCTTTTCAACGTCACTTTCCCGCTGGATTACAATAATACATTTTCTAAAACTACAGATATAGGTACGATTTTTGCCTTACGACTTCATTATTGTTTCTTTTGAGTCATTATCTCTCAGAAAAAGAGTTAAAAAAAGAAGATATTTCCCCATTAGTAGTGCCTTTCCAGTCTTCTACAACTATATTGTCACAGGATCTAATGATTCAACCTCATAACTCAAGGTTCCAAGATCACTCCTAGAAACCTCAGATACGAATTTAGGAAGAGATGTTTCCATTCAGATTAGGAGCCTTACTCTGACTTTGGGGCAGTCCTTCATGTGAGCGTCTTGAGGTATAGTATTTGTCACAACGACGGCTTCAAAACAGGCAGCGTTGATCCTCGAGATGGCAGGTCCAGAGAATATCCCGTGAGTGAGGATGGCGTACGTCTTGGTCGCCCCAGCGTCCATCAACCTAGAAAAAATAGGGCATTGCAAACTTCAATAAATATTTAATTCGTGAATCATAATACGATTTCTATCTTAATCCGTGGAACTGGAAAAGTCAATTTTGTTCCTCCTTTACATCTGGATTCCCCTAGCGGCAACAGAAAGAAACAATGGAGTTGAAATTGCTGTGCTAAACACCCAAAAACATGCCCTTCCTTTCAAATTTGTATAGAGTAGGTGATAGGTACACTCTTTAGAAGAGTAACCAACCAGGGTTTCAATCCAGCTTGGAATGCCACTACTTAGGGGCACCATTGAGTGGAACATAGTGCCATACCAGAAAACTCTATGCCTGCCTTTTACTCGTCAAGCATCTTTAATTACTTTGCATCTTTTCCTTGGCTTGTGACGAAGAGAGGGGGAACACACTGCTAATGCACTACCCTGTACAAAAACACGCTGCTCTCCTGCCACGCCACCCCCTCCTAAGGCTACCCTCGCTGTTAGGAGCGCAGATGTTTTTGTCAAAGATAATGCACAGTGCTTGAGGGGCCAAGGACCCTTGCAATTCAGTTTTTTCCATTTTTCTCAGCCAATTTTTGTTCGGTTTGCGGCATTTCTCTAGTTTTTCGATTCTCCAGGGGGATCATCTATGTATAATTTCAATTTCGAAATTTTGAATTTTCACATCCTTAAAAAAAATTAAATCGGCATAAAGGCACTCCATCCCCCTAGAGAATGATAAAATAGGGAGAATGCCGCCAACCGGGTCAAAACCGTTGAAAATTGGGTGAGAAAAGCAAGAAAAACTGTGCGACGCTAAAATGGTTATGGGAGGTGGTAGGAGGGAGGGGGTGGTTATCAGTTTTTTTAAACTTATTGGTCCTTAGTTGTAAGTCCTTAGCATTTTTGAGGAAATGTTGGGAACCGTCCCTTGCCCACTTAACCCTTTAGCTCTGAGGCCCGCAATATCGCGTAAAAATGAGATGTAACATCACGTAGCATGGCATGGTGAGGACTTGCTTCTACCCATGAAAAAGATGCAAAGTACTATGAACGACTTACTTTTCAGCGGCATGACAGATGGTGCCGCAGGTGTCGGCCATGTCGTCAACGAGAATGGCCACTCGATCCTTGACGTCGCCCACAAGCACCATCGAGGCGACTTCATTAGCCTTTTTCCTCTCTTTGTGAATCAAAGCGAATTCAACGTTGAGTCTGTCTGCTATCGATGTCACTCTGAAATATTAATCAAACGTAGTCGTAAGCTGAAGAGCAA
>JAEMON010000015.1:22574618-22589607 GCA_030264115.1 Lygus lineolaris
GAAACGGTTGAAAAGGGGGAAGGAAAAAGCGTGTGACGTCATCTGCCAAACAACTCCCGGTCATTACTGGGAGATATTTGATTGATTATGTAACTCGTGTTTTCTTGAATTAATTTCCACCAGTCTTATCATATTTCGAGGCTGTGAATTGGGGTTGTCTATGGTGCTGAAAACATCAGATTCCGGCCCACGTCAGAAAGGTTGCGTTAGGAATGTCTGAGTTCAACAGAAAAAAAGCAAGCAAATCGGTTTAGAATCAAGGCCAGGGGAACGCAAACAGGATTTAGTCGGAAAAAAGGAAGTTTTTTTTTTCGGAATCAACCCCCCCCCTTTAACCCCATATAAATGCAATTTTCAAAATTTTAGCGACGTAGTGCACAACTAGACACATTCCTTAGCCGAAAAAAAAAGCACGAGAATTACTAGAGAATTAAGCCCTGGGAAGCGCCTAGAAGATATTGTCAAAAAACACAAATCCGTCGACGTAATGAACAGTTTTCTGAGTCGAGCAAAAAAACGCAAAATCACTTGAGAATATTAAGCCCTGGGGAGCGCACACAAGGTTTTGTCACACACACACGCACGGACCCAAAATTGTTCAGGAAGATGTGAAACGTAAAAAGCAGGTAGAAATTTTGATTTTGGAGGACAAATTTTTTTTATATTTCTTTCACGAATACATAGGTAGCTTCTTCCTACCCTCGGTAGTAAAGAAGCAAAAATTGACTGGAATACCCCATTGGCTAGGTGTAGGTAACTTATATGTTGGAGCCACACGTTGGGCGTCAAATTTTTCCGCCAAAACAAAATTGATCAAATTTCGAAAGAACAAAATTTCGACATTTTCAAATTTAGTGATGATTCTGTATGCCACTACTATCCCAATTTTACTCAAAAGGAAACACCCCTCATCAGATTGGTAAAATTTTGAACAGCTCCAGAGAAAAAGCCCAAGAACTTTTGCCACGACTTCAGCGCCATCTCTTATCTCAGAATCTCACTAGGTGACCGTCCTCTTTAGTCTTAAGTCTGGAATGGGTTAATTTCCTCAGAAAAATAAAACCGTTGGTTAGTAATTCGCAGTATACCCCAGCATAAGTCAAGGTTAACTCACCTTTTGGCGCCTCCGGCGTCAGGAGAGACGATAATACTGTTCCTCCACTCAGGGATGTTCTCCTTGATCCATTTGAGGACGGCCGGCTCGGCGTACAGGTTGTCGACCGGGATATCGAAAAACCCTTGAATTTGAGAAGCATGGAGATCCATTGTGATGATGTGATCGGCCCCAGCGACGGACAACATGTTCGCCACCAGCTTCGCGGAAATCGGCGCACGGCTCTGTGGATTGCGAATCATCGAGGACGCCACGGATTAACGCAAATTTTCATGTTTTAAAATTCGAGAAGCAGTCAAATTTGAATTAAAATTTCGTTTTTTTGGTGACTGGAGCACGTTTTTGAGCGATTCTGGAGCCATTTTTCTACAAAACAAAGTGATGATTACTTCAATGCACGACAAAGGGCAAAACTGCAAACCAAGAGAGTGAAAATTCCAACACAAGAAACTAACAACAATAAAAAAGAAACCGGAGGTAATGAAAGAAACGTTGTCTATTTCCACGAAAAAAATGAGTTACAAAGTCAAATAGATTTCGACGGTTAGGCCATCATCAGTAACAAACAAGAACGAGAAAGTTCTTGTTTGTTACTGATGATGGCCTAACCGCCGAAATCGATTTAACTTTGTAACTCATTATTTTCGTGGAAATAGACAACGTTTCTTTCGTTAACTACAGTTAAAAAAAAAAAATTGAAATGGGTTTCCACAACTTCGACGCGAGTGATTTAGTTCGTAACTAACAACATAATTATCTTGATTTTTTTAAACAAATTTTGATGCTTGTGGCACAATAACCCACATAATATCCCTTACAAACTTAGCTTTTATGATTACCACTAAATATCCAACTAAAGGGGTTAAGACCAATTTTACCACTCTCCTATCAACAATGGCCAAAGAATACTGTTCGTGAGGAAAACTATTTTTGGAGAATTTCAAAAAATTAAATTTTGATCCCAAAATCAATTTGAAGAAGAAAACTATGGTCAAAATGGAGGGAGTGGTACTTACAGATGCACTCAGAATAAGGAGTTTTGTATGTTAGTGTTGAAATAATGTTTTTTTTGTTTTTTTTTAAATCGAATAAATTCACACTCGAGTTTCCCCTCATAATTTCGCTTAATGGGGGCATAAAACTGGAGGTATAAAAACGATCGACGACAGAATTCCAGGGCGTTAAGGTGCTTTCTCGGGAGATTTACAAGACTGGCCTATACTCTAAATATCGGATTGATTCATTTTTGGAAAGCTCGACATGAGGTAATGATTTTAAAAAGTCAGCCAAGTTCGGTGGGCAGTATAGTACTTTTGTAACATGGACGTTCATATTAGAATCAGTTTGTGAAACTTTCACCGAAATTGGTAAAAATAGTTCCGATGTTTTGCCTATGACAACAAATTTCAAGTTTGCGCATGCGCAGTATTACTGATCCAATTTGACGAAATGCATTGGCAATCATCTTGGAGTCAGCCTCCAACTATCCTCCGAATTTGAGCGAAATCAGTCCATTACGGAATCCCTGATGGATTCTACGGATTGATTTCATCGGATGAAATTAATAGGGGGCCGTCTAGGGGCTAACAAGCACAAACCCTGGATATTCATCAAAATCGGCCCATAATTTTGTTCTAAGGAACTGTTCTGTAGCATACCTACATAAAATACACATGAGGTATTCACCATTCCAATTTAAAAGATCAAGTTTTGGTCAGCGAGCATAAATTTCCTGACTCTGCTTATAATTGTCCCGACTTTTCCCGACCCATTTTAAAATCATGATTTTTCATGACTTTCTTGACCTGTAACAACCCTGAGCTATCCAACAACCTACCGTCAAATGCCAACAATAGGGACAAGCTCCTCACTAGGGGCAGAATTTGAAAAACGAGATCTTTTCTGCCCCCTACGGTAGTATGATGTAGGTACTAAAATTTTGACTTCCGTGTGTAAACATACCTTCAATAATAATTATGTTCTCTATGGAAATTCATTGAAGAAGAAGAATAATAATAATTCCATTTTCTGCGAAATCTGCGACTAATAACGCTTATCAACTCCCAAACCATTTTTTTTTCTTTTTCTTCAAAACACTGAAAACTTTTTCTGGAGCTCCCATACCCACGTTTTTCGGTAAGTTCTCGCATTTATTTACGGGATTGCTAGGGATTGTACGGGAGAAACGCCGTTGCCAGATTTCAAAAATGTTTATTTTGGATGAGAGGGTCATAATTTGAGGTGAAGTGATCCGCAATAGGGACACGCACTTTTTCGTCGTTTCATCATCAATAATGACACTAAATCGTTTTCAAATGGCTCGGTTTCTGCTGGCACCTCATAGCGGCCCTATTTTATGTTGTTAGCATCATTTCCAGGTGCAGCACGATGCCGTTAGTAGGTTACGAATTGAGAAAAAATATATTGTTTTAACGTTTTCGTAACGAAGATTAAAAATAAAAATAAATAAATACCTTGCCCCTATTGAATAAATGAAAGATTTTAATAGGTTTTTGGCGAAAAACACGTCATGTCCCTATACCGGAACCTATGAGCCTGAATCAGGACACTTTGGCAATTAAAAAAAATATGACAGGAAATATTTTTTCACGATTTTGTGACGTCATCGTGTCTGGAATCCAGGAGGAACATATCCCAATAGTTAAAAACGAGGAAAGCCAATGTCCTGTACTGGATAACCTTTGAAAACTTCTAAAACGCGTCCCTATTGCGGGCCCTTGACGGTACTTCCAAATGCACTATTTGGAATTTGTCCGCCAGATACACTCAAAATGTAATTTCTTAGAATATACAATAAATCAATTCCTCAGTAAATTTGTTCTTTGGTCATTGTTGGTAGCAATGTTCTAGACCTGAAATCAAGAGAGGGCATTTTTTCTGAGTGATTCCCTCTACACGAGTTTAAATCTCAGCAGATCTTTCTGATGAGACTTTTGGAAACAGAAGTTCAATAACAGAAATTTTCAAGTCTACAGTCTACTTTTATCACCGCAGACGATGACCTACATCTACTCGTAGAACACCATAGTTTGTAGGTACGTTGTATGCTATGCAGTTATGCCCATTGTTCTTAGTACATCAAAGTATTCACCACATTGTACAAGATACCGCTTCTTATGTAGAACGACTGAGAGACTTTTTCTACATTATGCGATAACTACTACAACTTGAGCTTTTCTATTGCAGCTAACTCTACAAAGCACGCAAAATCTGCTTTTACCGATACTATATAGACTCATCAACAATCTTAAATTCCAAATCTTCAACAAATGAAATTCAAATGACGCAGGTAGTACCTACTTAGTTACCTAAAATAACCTGGACCTCTCATGCTCAGCTTTTACGAAATTTCGGGCGCTTTAGCAATGTATTGATGGCATACAAAATTTTAAAGAAAAGAATTTGCTATTTTGCCTTCAGAATCGGATTCAGCACCCTCGGAAACCCCTTCATCTCGATTGTTACCTCCGAAATCTCATTAGTTTGGTGAAAATGAGCTAAAGACAAAACATCAGGCAAATATCTAGATATTGCTCCTTTTGGAAAGCTCTCCGGTACAATTTGAACCTTTTTGAATTCGGTATACAAAAATGCACGTCTGTTCCAATGTCTGAAATTCAATGTATGAAATTGAAAGTAAGAATTCCTTCGAACACTCAAAATCTTGAAGAAAAATACATCAAATGAATATATCAGAAATACATCATGAATATGATCGAGTGCCACATTCGATTCTACATTTGAATAGCCCATAATATAGTTTCACTACCCAACCCATGAAGTTTTTCAATCATTAAGCCTACACAAGCCAGTAAATTTCATATAAAGAACAATTGGAAAGATACAGATTGATGAGTCTATAGAACCTTGAGTACGGGTTTGAGCAGAATTCTGTTGAGACAGTCATTACTGAGAGCTGGCATCTAAGCAGCAACTAAGATGGTGTTAGTAGGATGGCATGTGCTAATAATTAAGGGCTAGAGTTAGTAAAATGGACAGTTAACTATATCGATGAGTAAAAAGGAATCAAACTTTGCTCAAAAATCGGTTTAGAAAATTATCAAGCGATCAACTACGAATGAACACCGGATTTTTCTATGTAGAACACCGAAGTTCTACGGACAAAAACCTTTGGGAAACGTCGAATCGTATTGAATTTTAAATATAGGCTCTACGATGACAATTACGGGTTATAGGGTTACTCAAAGAGCTACGCACCAGTGATATCTGCAACAGAAAAACGATGAAACTTCTAAATTTATAAAATGTTTGCAAAATTTACTCAAGTGATTTCTATAATGCGCATCAAAGAAGAAATACTGCACAGGATTTGCCTGAATTCACATACAAACAAGTCCTTTGAAATTAGTTAACGAAAAATCGACTGGTTCATTCGGTAGGTGTCAAACATAGGTAAGTAGATAGGTATTTTTTAAGGTAAGGTTTAAAAAATCAAGATGCAATTATATAAATATGGTGGAAGATGGATCTCATCTTGCATATTAGACATATCCGAATAATGTGATGCATATGTGATAATGTGACTTATTCAAAAATATTTGTAATATTATTATGATGTATATGTACATATAGATATATGTACATATTTATTATTATAATTAAATAAACATATAAAATCATTATTCGTCAACCCAGAATAGCAAAAATGATTTGGAACAATTAAGCAGCTTTAAATTCGAGTGATTAGTAAATAAAGATGATCCCAGTTTTATTAATTATATACCTACAAATAATAATTATTGGATCTCATTTTGCTGTCAATATCCCTGAAAATTGTAGCAAGTTGTGATTTAAAAATTTAGAAGGAGGAAGGTACCTTAAAACCCCATCCGAAATTGAAGTGGATATTATTGATAGAATCGAAGAAGAATTGTTATTGAGGCACTTATTGCTTATCTTTATTTCGACGATGTTGTTGCCTACTACCACACAAATGATGAAATTTTATTTGAATTTTGTATTCTAAAATGCAAGTCGAAAGAAGCAAACATTCAAGGGTAACATAAATAATATTAATATCTTTCAACGCAATCAAAAATCAATCAGCGACCAGAATCTTCTCCAAATCGCACTCAGTCACCAAGAATCGTGTTTGCGAGACATCATTAAAATTTCCTCAAAATATACTGCTTACAAAACCACTGTTGATGATCAAAAGCCAGCCACAACGCATTTGCAACACCAGTTTCAAGTAGAGAAAGGAAATATTTAGGTAAACCACACAAAAATAAAGTCAGGATCACAAGAAAAACGAATGGATAATAAAAACAGCGTACCCACTCATCGGATCAAAAATCTAGCAGTCCAAAATTTTAGTTCCGACATACACCTGCATTACAAAAGTGCATGCCGGCCCAATTTTTAGTAAAAAAAACTAAAATAAATGAATAAATAAAACTAATAATGAAAAAGTTAAAGAACTGTTAGAAAAAGTAGGAACAAGCCGCTATGAACTAAATAGAGAGTGCAGTGTTGCAAATGCATTATGTTAGTCTCTTATAATGAAGACAACATGTAGATAAAATATATAAAAAATAAAAAAGAAATTTTACTTGAAAAAGTCGGCATTTTGAGAAAACTTTGAAATTATTTTAACTAGTTACCTAGATTAATTTATATGTAGAAGAAAACATTTTTAGAGTTAGTAGCAGAACAGGCATACCTAATGGATGAAATGTGCGTTATTTCCACATGGATTTTCCTTTTTGAATTCGAACTGAAACCCTTAGGAGTGATGTTAAATTCGGGGTTTAGATTTTGAAAAGTCGAAGTTTGAAACGATTAGCGGATTTGGAATGATGCGAACGCCACACAGAAGCATTGGGTTACTTTTAGAAAAGACCAGCCGAAATATGTAACCAATGAGAAAATAGAATCTCATTTCACTGGGTGAAATCCATTGATTGAAGCTTGAGTAACATGACTTGAAAACTTATTAAGTAGAACTGTATTCTGAAATAAGCTAATTTCCTCGTTGTAGATAGTATGTTTGTGTAGAACTGATGCAAAAATTTCATATTCATTTATTTAGCATATCGATAGTAAAAGTGTAAGACCTCGTAGGTAAGTACAAAACTTCAAATTTCACAGGACACGGAAAAAACCTTCTCATACAAAATGCAATTATGTTATGGTTTCATCGATTTTTGTCCCCCAGGCTGTTATGTGGTAACCTGTTATTAAAAAATAACAGTAACAGGATAACCTGTTATTAAAGAATAACAGTTTAGCCCATCCCTACTTACAAGGTCTTGCTACACCCCTGCCATGTTTCGACTTACAAGTTTCTACGAGTACACAGAGAAGAGATGAGACAAAGGCGGGAAAAACGGCTTCGCCTGAAGGATCAAGTCCTAAAAAACTACCAATTCCACTGAAAATCGCCAAAATTCGACGTACAAGGTATTACACTTTTACTATCGAATTATTTATGAATTATTCTTAATTCACTTATTCATCGAACTTTTCACAACATTATTTGAAACTTCCTATTTACATAGACTACACATTATTAAGTATAGGGGTGAAATATCCATTTTTCATACATGCAAATGCAACATGAATTACCTAATTCAACAGGTAGTACCAGTACTTACTCAATAATGACTAGCAAGTGAACAAATTAACAGATTTTCTCGTAAATTGACCCAAGAACATTCTTGCATTTGACTGAAAATCAGTATTTTTTAGAGCTCATTTTAGCAGTAGACTTCAAGAAATAAATATAGAGCACGTAACTTATAGGGAACTCGCCAAAACGTGTGGCTTAGATTCCTGTGGAAGCATCCATCTCTTCTAGTTGCCTGACTCTTACCTATTGTATGTGTACGCCATGCTTATTGCAAATAACATGATTACTGACAGATTTCAATGTTGATTTTGGGGAGAAAGTACTTTATTTCTTCGCTGTTCTTTGTCCCTCTGTTGTTATTACCGATTTAAAGAGTTTTTACCCCGTTTTTCCCGTATTAAGTCGGGAAATCCTCTCAAGATTTGTTCAATACTATTAAGAGAATGCTGAACTCTTTGCCTGCAAACTCAATCAGAAGTTGTCATGGACTACAGGTCTCAGGTGTCCAACCTCTAGTTTCTATATACGGTGATTGATTGGGAGCAATGCTTGGCCAATTCGTTATGAATTCATGTCTCGGTCACTTTATTCAGGATCTCATCAATTTTGTGGCTTCTGCGTAGGAGATGTTGCCAACGCAGATACTATCCCAGCTTCGCATGAAAAGCCAACACAGAGTGATAGGAGATCTTGACAGAGAAGATATCTAACCGTGAAATGGAAGGCAATGGTGGGTACTTCCACTCCACCACTCACTCGATGGTGACGGTAGGTCAAAGAGCTTAGAAAGAAGGACAGAGAGGGTGTATCAAGAAGGGGGAGAAGAGAATTAGGACTCTGCCCAACGATGTGCCTGATAGGGGCATAGCCAATGGGATTGCAATGTCTACCCTTATCGATGTTGTATTATCGATTAACATCTATATATATCTATCTATGTATATATATAGATGGCTTAGTGATAGACTTTATCGAAGCTCCAATTCGAATAATTTTTTAAAACTTTCACGTCTAATTGATTAGTTTTGAATAGCTGGCATGATATAAAAGATGATCGGCCCAATTTCACTCAAATTCAAATATTATGGGAACCCCATCAGCTTTGGAGGAGGTCAGACTTGAAATGAGTTTTATAACAGTTTTGGAGGTTATCCTCCTCTGCCATGATTCTAGACTCCGCCTTGTAGGGATTACTTGCTTCAAAAGCTCCCACTGGCTGATGGTGATGTGTCTTCTCTTTCATTTTTTCTAAACACTTTGTGGTACGTGTCCCATCTCTGAATAAGATTCTTTTTAAAATTAATACAGGCTTTGGCATGTACTCAGGACACTAAAGCCAGCAAACTTGAGCCGTCAGATCTAGTTGGGTTACTTCCCAAAGGGAGAGAAGTCCTACAATACTAGGGATGTTGAATATATGAGTAGATTCTACTTTAGTTCGTTTCCATTAGTTGCTGCGCTTGCAGTCCCTTAGCTCTTTAGGGATTGGGAAGTAGTGCAGCTGCACTCTACTTATACTCGAATAATCTAGTGCTGTAATCGATAGTACTTCAACGGTTCTACAGTACTTCACTAGATTTTCCAGAGAGCTGAATGCTGATGTACAACATGGCCATTCCTGAAGGATAAGGATGAAATAGAGAAGATCTGAAACTTCAATAGGTAGGCACCTAATAAACATCAAAAAGAGGTGTTGACTACCAGGCATTCTTCCTTTCCCGAGCAACATTCTAAGGGAAACACCACTATCCCTACTGGGTGATATGTATGATCACTCCTGCTGCGCCCTCTCGGGCCCCAACTACAAATTACTTAGGAATGATGACACTCCTAAAGCCTTCAACGCAGCATTCCACCTCCTGTGAGTTATCCACTTACTCCCCTCACTCAAACCTTCCAAAGGCATATTTAAATTGTATTTGATTGCCAGCCTTCGATAGATCTTATGGCACTAAAGCCTTGACCAAAATGCGTCAGGAAAAAAATTGTCTACTTTATTAGCTGTAATTTTTCAAAAAAGAATTCCATCTCGATCTCTACACAAATCAGTAAGAACCCAACCAACTAGAATAGATGGAATCTGATTCTGGTAATTTCCTGTATTATTTCATTTACCTTGGGCAACGTAGTGTTATTTATCATAATAACAATAAACCGACATGGGGTACCATCTAAATACGCATCAGAAACCGTCCAAGAACTAAGCTAATGAAGGATGATCACTGGCACGTTTTTCTGAGAGGTTGACCCATCTACATTAGGTGTAATTTTCAGAAAAATCTTCAAGGTAATTCCTCTCGGTCTCTAGACAAATTAGCAACGAATCCAACTAGAGGGAATCCGACTCAAACTTCCTCTACCTGTATTATTTCATTCATCTTGAGCAGGATAGTTTAATTAAAATAACAAACCAACGAGGATTACCATTTGACCCTTTGAGACTTGGTGGTTCCTATGATGACCACATGCTTTTCCCTGAAAGCGAAAGACAGATACGCAAGATACTAGGTTTGTGGTTCAATATTCTACTACATCGATGTTTAGAATATCTCTAATAGATTTTTTTTAGCTGCACTATCGATTTGTAGCTTCATAAAATCACTGTTGCCAGCGCATCCTGTTGCGTATATATCTAACTAAGGAAGGTGATGCACGTGGCAAACATTGGAATCACAGAACCTCTACGGCAAAGTTCCTTCCTTCCTTTGGAACTTGTAGGGTTAAATACATAATCACAAACCATAAATGATAAACTTCATGTTCATGTGAACCATCGAAGAATCTAACTACATCAGTCTAAATTTCACGTACTTTGGTGACACATTTCAACTGGTCAATGTAATACTATGCTGAGTTAGTTTGGACGAAACTTCCCGACACTCGAAAAGGTAAAACACAAACAACCAACGAAAAACCTGTTGAGAAAAATTGGTTAATATAACTCCAGGACAATATGAGATTACGATGAATGTTGTCATCAGTTCAGAAATGAATACGATGAGCAAAAAACAACAATATCATGTATTCTAATCAGCGTATAGAATTGTCACAAAAATTGTTATTTCTGTAGGTATAGAAGGGAAGAAAAAAACCCTCAAAACTCGTATGAACTGATGTGCAAATGGCAATGGCTGACTTTTTTTTTTACTCACAGTCGAAAGATCGGGTACGAAATCCTGAAAAAATATTCACAGCTGGGTCCAATAAATGATTTAAAAGAAAAAAGTTCCACACTACATTCGGATAAAAAAAAATGTATCTACGACGACGGTGTGATGTGCAGTTGTTTTAAAAACTGCCGGATAACTAAGGAATTTTGATTGTGCAAAATAAGTTTGTAATGTAATGTTAATGAAGTTAACACCCCGTTTTGTAAACGAAAACGTTAAATTTTCATGCTTTAGTGCCTAGTGAATGCATTGTGAGCAAAAAGTGTGAGTTTGTGGCATTAAACTACCACCAGGTGATGAAACGTTGGTTGAACATTGACCATAATGGCGCATCGATTTGAAAAATAATGTCTACGATAAGCCCCACAAACCAATCCTGATTTGTACCCAGCAAGCAGTAGCCCTGCAGGACTTTTGCACAATTTTCAACATATTTTCATTTGAGTACCCTGAATTTCCATTCGTAGTTTTTGAATGGCACCGCAGCTGCATTTTTAGCCTCAGTCCCCATCTGCCATTTAAAAATATAATTTTTTATCACAAAATACACACAAAAAATCTATAGTGTAGAGAAAAATCTGAAAAACAATAGTGTCAAGTTTTTTGGAAATCGTGAGAAAACGGTGATGAAATAGACCGTCATACAATGCTGAAATTTCTTGTGTTGTTAAAAATACAGATAACACATCTCACAGATAGATTTCTAGAAAGCTACTGCGTTTCCCGCCTCAGTCTCTGCAATATTAATTTATTCAATAATTCTAAATTATATAGGTATACATTTATGCAACATTAAAGAGCCACTAGCTTTCGTCAACATTCCTGAAAAACCCCACGGAATGGAGTAGATTGGAATGGCGAGTCAGCGTTTTCCAATCCTAATCTACTCACAAGGTTTGTTCCAGCGAAGCATAACTAATAAAACTGGTTGGGTTGAATAAGTTATTTCCGAGAACCCAAAAGGGTGGGGATGAATTATGAGTTATCAACCCAACAGAACTCAGTAGCTGGAACGTACTGGGGGGTTACTCCGACAGATAGTGCAAAAAAGAACTACTAAAATGTTAACACACGCACGTTTTGAGTTTACAGATCTTTTTTCCTGGAAGTTACGCCAGGTTATCTTGAGTTCTTTTTCATAATTACCGATTTTTCATTCATTCGATTGGGTCAGGAAAGTTAATAGCTCAACAATAAACTCGACGACGTTGGAACACAATTCAAGGGTACAGTCTTACTAAAAACTTGTTATCGGGTTATTTAACTCAAGCCGCAGGAACGCTCTCAACCAATCGTAATCGGTTCTGCGCATAACTGGTTTAATAACTTTCAGTCGCAGGAACAAACCTAGTATTCAAGCAATTTACTGTACAAATTTTCACCGCGAAACTCTGTCTAGTTATGCCGACAATGACAAAGAAAAAACTGTGTGGCTGTGACGTCACAGATTAGAGTGGAATCCTGCGTTGGGCAAGTCAGGAAGTGGTGACTTAACCCGGAGAAGGGTGATACTAGCAGCTCACTCATATCTTTCTCATTCCCGCCACCAAACATTTGGAACGTCTCTAGACCAAATTTAGTTCATTTTTTTGCATCAATGATAAGTTAAAGTAATATTTGTACTCAATTCTACGAACAATTCCCAATTATTTCCATTTAGGAAGGTATAGCAAAAAATCCCACATCAAACCAATTATTCCATTCATTTCCCAATGTCAAAAAATCCCCAAGGCACCAGTTAAGAGTAATTTGACCTTCACTTCACATCATCCAACTTGTTTAATAAGAATGTTTTGCATAAAACGGACCACCGCCAACCTATGATTTTCTGACCTTGGGAAATAATGAATCAAAATTCACCAAACTTTGAAATTCATTTAAAATCGAAAGAACGCACCTAAAAATTAAGTCTAATTCGACGCAGGATTCAATTTCCAACAACGTTCATTTCAATGTGTTATTTCGATTAGAGTATGGTTTTAAATGTTTTGGCGCAAAACACCCAAAATACTGTAATAGTTCGGGCTCTATTCAAGGAAATGGTTCTCATAGCGCTACCCTGGAGTTCCCAAATCCGTGGAACTTTATAAGCAGGTGGAGGGTGATAAGGTGATAGCATTCTCATAAAAATAGCCTATAACCAGGCTAGGGACTTTGTCCTAATATTTAAAAAAAAAAAACTATCAAAATCGGATACCGAATGAGAATTGCGATTTTATAAATTAATATAGATTATCCAACAAACAAATAGCTTCCAGTTTAGGTCTTGCAGAAGCAACAGGTGCTACTGTAAATAATTCAACCTCTACAAACATCAAGGCTTGGTGCAAGGCCGGCACCCAGACTCTCCTCCTTGCACCGTATAAATCCAAGAAGAAACAAAACGCAATGTACCTACCTTAAATATATAGGCATTATAAACCACCTTGTTCGTCAGATATTAAAAAAAACGAAAAAAAGTCAGATTACTCAATCTAGTGGCTAAATAATAAATTAGTCTTTCTTTGTTTGAAATGTGTTTATATAAAATACGCCCACGTTACATAACGAAACGCTATTCGTCGATAAACGTATTATTTTGCTCTATTATTTTTTAAACCTGTTATAATTATCATTTTTTTCACATTCTAATCTTTAATCTAAGGAGTTGCCGGCAATAATCGGCTGACGTAACGAGGGGACGGTTCAACGTTATCACGTAACGCGATTGAATAAGGAAAACGATCCAATTCCATAGAAGTAACTATTAATTCGTTTCGAATAATTTGAATAATGTTGAGGAAAAAGCAAAATGGAGGTAGAATTTGAATAAATCGAAAGGGAGCGGCAAAATTAAAAGCAGGGTGCCGTGCAAATGCGTCACCAAAGCGAAAGCGTTGTGAAACTTGCCAATGTCTTGGTGGAGAAACTTAATAAGTACTCGTACCAGTAGTATTAATTCATCTATCTAATAAGTATCTAGTCACGAGTATCAATTGAAGCTCACTGAAGAGTGTATCTAAATAACTCCGAACATAGCAACGATGAGAATAATAATTTTCAAATGCAGCCGTGGAAGAGATAGGTTTGGACAAACACTATTTGAATGACTTGCTCAAATGAGGAGGTAGGAATACACAAAATTATCAATTGAAATTGAGTAAAAATGAGGAGTGTGAACTTATAAACAGTGGCTGCACATTTGATGTCAATACTCATTCTATAAGAGAACAAGAATGTGAACAAGAATATTTCATAAGCAAGTATCAAGGTTTTCCTCCCAAGTATCTACTAACATCATCCATCATACATTGATTTCAAATGAAATGCTGATTATAAAAAGTAGGTAGCTACAATGAGTTCTGAACTCGATTAAAAGGGAAATTTCTGTGAAAAGCAATCAAGACCAGAAAGTAAGTTAAAATGAAAGATACAAAGTGAGTCATCCATTCTACTCCTCCGGAAGGAGCCCAATCCGAAAAATGTGAAATTCATACAATAATCATGCAGGAAGGGGGACGTCTTACAGCATAATACATATTTAAGTGTAAAGGTTGTGGAACCGAATCACACCAGGGGCCTTTTCACTTCAAAATCTATCGTTTTCAAAAGTGCCAAACATAAATTAATTACGACTGTGCAAGTAGTACTCTTCCTATTTATTATAGAGCAACTCAATAAATACTTTAAAGTTTTGTTTTAAATGAGATCTTACCTTGTCTTTCTTATCTTGCCTCGCATAGGGGAAACAAGGTATGACGGCAGTGACGCGGGAGGCGGACGCGATTTTGCAGGCGTTGATCATGATGAGGAGCTCCATCAAGTTGTCGTTGATTTCACCGCTGCCGCTCTGCACAATGTAGACGTCCTCCCCGCGGACGGACTCGCCGATTTCGACGCTGCAAAAAATAAGGAAATCATTACTTTTTGGCAATACACTGCAACGTTGGATCTTTATGGACAGCCGTTTCTTTCAAATTTGAAAAATTGTTAATTTGACTAGAAAACTGTCATATACATTTGTTTTCCTAATTAATTTTCTTTCAATGATGTTTAATGTTTTCCTGTATTCACGTTTTAGCGAATTTTCGAAGAAAATGAAGCTAATGCAAT
>JAEMON010000015.1:22590607-22604396 GCA_030264115.1 Lygus lineolaris
ATTTGAATCCAAGGCAGGGTTTGCTATGGAAATTGAATCCCAAAATTCCCTGACATTTCCAGGGAAAAGTGATGTTTCCCCCCGCGATGTTTTATTTATTTATTTCAGAAATGTGACGCGGCGTGACTGAGATACCTACAATTAGATTTCTATAATCATTATTCTTGAACAATTAATGAGTGATCTATATTAGGATTACTCACTATTATTTCCATTACTGTTAATCATCAGTTACAGACACCCAAGTGGAGTTCGTATAAAATACATAGTCGGACACCCACCGGCTGCTGACGCATGAATTTTACAACAATAATATTGGCAACAATATTAAGAGATAAACGAAAGTAAGAACTAATTGGGATGCTCACAGTTCGAAAGCAATTAACGCGTGTGTTGGCCCTCATATTTCATCTGGTCTTGAAGGTTGAAGGCTTCCAAAACGTAAATTATGCTGATCGCTAGACGTAACCGAAAATGCAACTTGGCGCGTGCAAAAACGATGGCTGGAAGCCAAACCAGTCTATGACAAAGTGGCCGAACGGACTTTTTGAACGATTTCAATTATTCTAACAAACAAGAGACAGATTTGGGTCATCAACCAGGAAAAATACAGACGTAGTTTAGTTCTTTCTGTACATGGTAGCCCCCAACCAGAAATTTGAAATGCCCTAAATTATCCCTATCCAAATGCCAAATTTTTTGCTGACACACAAATGAAATCTCTTAAAATCAATCCTAGATCCTACACTTCAACACAAAAAAGTTCCATTCATCCAGCATGAGTTGATGAGCGAATTTTCAAAGAATCATTATAACCGATTTAGTGGGTGATTCTCATAGAAAATTTCACGCTGATTCCAAATATACGTGTACATAGGTACGTACAATATGTTTAGAGTCAAGATTCGCTTTAAAAAACACGTTTTTTGGTGTAAATTACCATCTTAAACATGGGAACATAAATGGTATATTCGGAATCAACGAGAAATTTTCTGTGATAATCACCCACAAAATCGGTTAAAATGATTCTTTGACATTTCGCGCATCAACCCATGCTGGATGAATGGAACTTTTTTGTGTTGAAGTGTAGGCTCTAGGACTGATTTTAGGAGATTTCATTCCGCTTTTTATTGTATTCGTGTGGGTCAGGAACAAATTTAGCATTTTTTAGGGAATTTCAAATTTCAGGTTGGGGGCTACCATGTACAGAAGGGACTAACTAATTTGCAGGGAGTTTCAATCAACAAGTGGCTCGTCAAGTCCTACAGAGGGTCAGTCAGCAGGAGGGCCAATGGACGAGCGGCCCTGAGAGTTCAACGCTCAGAAGTCTGAACGGCCGAACCTGTCGATTATGTAACTCCAGAGGCCGCGGATCGTCCTCGACACACGCCCACCACCCATCGCTGACCGATGATTCCAAATTCCGAGCGACGCACAGTGACGGCACAATGACGCTAAAAGGTGGCGGAAATTCGAAAAATTAAAAACGCATCCAGCCGATCGGTTTAGTGTTGATTCTTTAGCTGATATTTATATGAACAACGAGCAATACTGGTTTTGTCGTTTCAAGCTGTCTGGAGGAGTGCAGGGGGTCGAAAAGTTGGAGATTGGCATTTTTACCAGTACTTTTTTTCGCTATGGCGGGCCCCACATATTAATTATGCCTTAAACCCCTATTGATTTGTATTCAGGCTATGTACCTATCCGAAGACATAAAAAATACTCTCTTCATTAAATTGGCCTTCATAAATTTTTACGGATCAAAGAAGCTGAAAAAATCAGAAAATCGAAAAAAAAGTCCACGTGTCCAAACGGAGTTTTTTTTTCTGTGTGTTCAGTTAGGACCCCAGAATGTGACTCCAAAGTCAGATCGTGCGCAAGTGTGCGCATTCTCATTATTTTTCACTTTTTTTTACTGATGTGCAACGGCAAAAATGCGCTTTGGCCTGAATCGTTCAGTATCATGCCGAACAAAAACTAGATTTTGTTTCTGGATATTCTAAAACACATTCTGTGAAAATTTATTGATTTTTGGGGCACTTTTAGCAAATTCGACCAGGCTACATTCGACCTAGCTACATTTTTTGGAATTTCAGAAATATTTTTTTAATTTAAAATTTAAGTAAATTTAATTTTTTTAAATTTTAATTGAATTTTTTTAACTAAATTAAATTTTTGAACAATTTCAGGAAACATTTTGATCTTTCTTTTTCTGAGTTCGAGGAAAATACAATACCTAAATTGATAAAAATAGAGGAAAAAATTGTTTTAAATTATATTTTATGTTGAAATGTGATAATACACTGCTAAACACTTAAATAATTTCCTGTGCGACGACGGAAATTCGATACGGTCGTGGCGGGTTTAGCTAGTCCATAAGCTGGTTTTGGTTTCCCCTTGGAAGACGAAAGAAGATCCATTCATTCATCCATGCAGAAATTCACCTTTTTAATGAAATGTGTCCCTATTTTGAGTCGTTTTTACCTGTTTTAACTTCCAACATTGTACTTTTACCAGTTTTTTACCTTTTACGTTTTTACCTGTTTTAACTTCCAAAATTGTACTTTTAAATGCTCCCTATGTATGCTCCATTCATTCATCCATGCAGAAATTCACCTTTTTAATGAAATGTGTACCTATTTTGAGTCGTTTTTACCTGTTTTAACTTCCAAAATTGTACTTTTAAATGCTCCCTATGTATGTTCCTGAGTGTGCACAACTTGAGAAATCTGAAGAATTGATTAGGATACGTTTTAGATATTTTCACATGACAAGAGTAAGCCGAAAATTGGGAGGTTGAACGACGATTAATCTATTTAATAAAATAGATTATGATGATACATGATGATGCTGATAGATTATGATGATGATACAGAGATGTGATTAAAAAATTAAATTTATTAAATTTTAATAATGTTTAAATAGCTGTAGAATTTTTTTTAAACTGCCATGGTGTATGTTGTTGTTTTCTTTAAAAAAAAAACTCCTACGAAAATGCATTATTACGGGGAGATATCGACGATCCAGTAGGGGGAGATAACGATTGAACCGGGAAATATCGATACTTTCAAAGTGGGGAGATATCGATGGGATTTTCGCCTCCGGGGGAGATATCAATGAATCCCCTTTGAATTCACCACATGGAATCATCCAGATTATCTCGATGGTATGTTCACGCAAAACAAAATCTGTCAGGCCCAATGCCTCAGTACTCCTCTTGATCTTCCTTCTCAGCTTCTTCAAGAAGAGTGGTGCACAGTGGCCGATTTAGGAGGGTCTTACAATAAATATTCTGGGAAATGGCTTAGAGTCATCAAAGAATTTATACTTTGCATCTACCCACTATTCGAAATTTCAACCCTCAATCCACTAAAACAACAGCAACAACCGAATATAAGGGCATAGGTGCACATTCTGTCTGTTGCGCCCATCACATCAGCAACAGTAGAAGCGTATTTTTCAGGAGGATAAAAAAAACATATCTGCGCTCCACTATGGGAAAGGGAAGACTGAATTTGGCACTGGTCGCATATATTAATAATATTTCCATGTCAACCATGGTTATGTACTAGCAGATTTCATTGTCAAGCATAATTCCGCTCCAATTCGACTTTTGAATTCGGTTTTCGTACCATCACCCAAAGATTTCTTCCCTCGGAGTTCACCGATGCAAAAAATTCAAAAAATATTATGTTAATCTGTAAGTCACGAGCTCAATGCTTAATTGTGTACACTAAAGTGTTTCTCGGGGCCAAGGGAGTGATGTATTTCATTTTTCTCATCCGATTTCGATGCGGTATTCTTCTTGTAATTCAGATTTCTAGGGGGATCGGCTAGCTATGTCGTATGCATAATTTTGTTCACGTAATTTAAAGGGCACGTACGTAAGGTACCTCAACCCCCTAGAGAATGATGAACTAGGAAACGCTGCAAATTATTACACAAAGGTTTATTATTTTCTGTATAATATACTAATAATATTATACTTTCTGTATAATATTATATCGCCCATCTGCAAATATCCTTCAATTGGATCGTAAGGACAAACGTGGTCCTTGGTGGTGGTTTTGGATTGTAACTACATACCTACCGTAATTATATCGCGAGGTTCATGATTTCTTGGATACCTACTTGTAATAAAATTATTATTGATTATCCAAGAGTTGTCACATTCATTCATAACGAAATTCAGCAACTTCAGGAAGCTTCTCAAATAAGAAACTTGGTTAGGTGAAATCGCAAAAAAGTTGCATTTGGTCAGCTGATCTTTGAACGGGGATTTGCCCTACTCGGGAAGATTTGGGATCCACACTCGCGTTTCTGCTCCTTTCAAACGAACGGTTGGCCCTAAAATGCACTTAAGGGAAGGCATAAAACAAATGCTCGATTCAACGATATATCGGATGATCTCAAATCGAAATCGTTTCACATTCAGGAGAAAAAGAAAAGTTCAAATTACGGTTACACTAACATCCCCTATGACCGCAGGTATAGAAGTTCGTCCTTGTCAAGAATATGTCAGAAACCCTCCAGGTAACAAGTGGATTCAGGTAGGTGGGTGATCCCAAACCTTCAGGCTACTATCAAAGGTTTTTTTTTTGTGGAAATGTTGGAAGTTTACTGGAGATGATTTGGTAAGTAGGTGAGGTTTCTACCTGTAAGCTTCCTTCGAAACACATAAAAAGGGATACCTACCTACCTATTTCACCTGGTTTGTTTTAATGCAGGTGATGAGGTGGCAGGTAATACGAGTATATAGGTATGTCATAATTGGAAAAATGCCTAATTACCTATTAGCACACTGGATTGATGACAGAGGTACTCTTTCTTTACATTCGTTTTATGGAATAACGATCAACGGCTTTTCAGAGGTGAAAATTGCTTTTGTGGTGACAAGGGCGCTGACAATGATTTAAAGTTAACAATATTCAAAATTTGCCAACCTACCTACTTACAAGATCCCTGGTTAGAGTAACAAATTATTCGAATTCGTAGAAGTCAATGCCAATTCAGTCAATTGCTTCTGGTAACAAAAAAATGGTCGGGGAAGGATTGACCTTCGCGGAGTTATGCCCGCTTGGACGTCTTGGGCAAAAATATTCGCGAAAAAAACCAGTAAGTTGGCCTGTGCGTAGGTAAAGTATACGCTAGTATGAAGTTTTTCTGATTTCAACAACTATTGTAAACTATTCTTGATGTTTGACATGACCGAGTCTGAGTGGAGGACTCCAGGACATGAGATAAATTGGATAATTTATTATGGAGGTCGGGAACAATGAGATCGATCGCCATCGTAGGAAGGAGTGGGATGATAGCGGCAAGCACGTGAGTTTTGGAGTAGGTACCTGGCACGTCGAGGAAATCAGCCTTTATTGACGATGAAATTTAAGAAGTTGGTTTTCATGTATATACAGTACGTTTTACGGGTGGGTGGGAGATGGGTTGGAACTAAAAATAAACTTCGATGATAGATAATCACAGAAAGCAGAATCCAGGAATGGCGTATCTACCTAGGCGTGAAAAAATAGGTGACCGGTTTTCGCTGACATACCATAACGTCAAATTTAGAGCGAATTTGATAGCAAATACTTCAAAATGACTTATAGTACATCGTTTTCGAGGAAATTGACTGGAAAACGCAATTTATGGCGTAAAATGAGGAGCACTCACCATGTTTCCAAGTTGCTGAATTTCTTGGTGACCACCTTCCCCAGGTCGATGCCCAGCCGGTCCACGATCCTTTGAGCCAGCTCAGGGTGAGAAGTCCCAGAGAATACCTTGATGTTGGGCATCCTTGCCTGAAGAAACTGGCTAGAGCTCTCTAATTTGGATCTCAACAAACTCTTGGCACGCACTGACTCTGATAACACAGGCATCACTGAAAAGCAATGAGGTTGAAACGAAACTGGGGAAAATAGATAAAAGCTAACCATGCGGACGGTTTGGGAGGGAAAACCTTCTCTCTGAAAACGCATAGTTCACAAAACGTGGGGCGGGAAAACATTTTCCGAATTGATTCGTTGATGGGTTTCCAAGAAACTGATACCTTCAACTTGAAATTTTTTCCAAATTTTTAGCAAGAAAATCTTCAAGTTTAACGATCACCTGGTCAACTAATCATATTTCCCTCCATAGAAACTCTGAGAATTCTCCTGAATAGATGAAATCCTCAGTCCTAAAAGTCTCAAAAAAGTGAAAATCGAAAAATACTCACCAACTAATCAAATTTTACCGGCTAAAATCAGAATATTTGGAGTGGTTATTGGTTAGCATCTGAACGCTTCGCGCAGAATATACTATGCGGAAGGCTGGCGAAATCAGCTGACGCATTTTTCCGTAACCTCTTTCGCATTTCACTTGTTTCTTGTTTGCGTTCAAAAAAGTTTCTTGAAGTTTCAAAAAAGCCATGTTCAAGTGAGCTGGTTATGGTCGATTTTTAAGCGTTTTCCACGTCAAAAATGGCTAATATCGCTGCTCAGAGGATCAGGAGAGAGTTCAAGGAGGTCATTCGAAGTGAAGAAGTAAGTATTTTAAGTGAATTTTTCTTATAATCTAATGCAATACTATACCTACAAAGGAAGCACACAATCCTTGATATCGGCTACCACTATTTTGTTAACACTCGAAAGAAACTTTCAACTCACCCTGCATTCCACTCATTGACTCGTTCTGCCCAGAAAATCTTAATTTATAGATGAAGCTGAGGGTTTTTTACCTAGATAATGCTGCCTATCTTGAGATTGATATTCGGGATCCTGCACGTCATCTACTCCTTATCGAAGGGGAAAGGTTACGGTTTTAGTGGTCATCCAACGGTCGTCCTGCCTTTTCTAGTATATTTCCATCCGTTTGGATATCAGATTGTGTATAATCATTTTTCCAAATAGGGAATAGGAATCTATTTGCCTGCTTTCTCTGAGTAGGTAAATATGCGGCCGGATCGATTCGGCTTAATCCAGATCCGCCTGTTGATTTGGAAGAGCTTGATTAGGTAGTAGGTAATTATACCTACTAAGGTACCTACCTAGTTTAATACGTACCTACTTATTCGCTCGATTGCTGTGTACTTATTATTCTGGATGATTACGTTCTGGTGAACACCGAACAATAAATTATTATTGCCTATCAAATATTATTGCCTATATTATAGTTAACAAAATGTACAGATGTATGAAAGTTAACGAAAAGTCTGTTCCAACGAGCGGCGGTATGGATGCAATTTTTAGCTGCGCAGCTAAACATACAAATGTACATACATATAAGACAATACATATAAGTAAAGTATCTTCCTCTTGATAATAAAAGTTAAACAAAATATTGGTAGGTAAAAGGTATCGTAAAAGTTGACGAATCAGAGTGGAATTGTTTGGAAAGAATGGGAAATTATCGTGTTTGAAAAACTCACATTTTTTTCTGCCTTTGTATTGTTATTTGTAATAAAATAACACTGCCAATACAACGAAAAAAATAGTTTGTCGTTCGGGTGTGGGGAAAACTTGGAATAAAATCTCAGCTGTCTGGATAACAGGCGGAATTCCGAAGTCTCTTGAGAAAACCCTTTCCTACGCCACACTAAATGAACTGAGCCACAAAAGAACGCGCTGAGATCGCATTGAGAGCAGTGAAAATAGGAATAATTTGAATAATTAATTAAAATAATATTAAATAATTCAATCAATGTATTACCTAATTATGCAAATTATATTCTCACTAATCAGGAGCCGAAACAGTGATGGGGTTTCGTTTTGTTCTGTTGGCACCTTGGATGGAATTGGCCAATGCCAGACTACACCTTTTCAATGCCACTTTCCCGCCATAATACAATAATAAATATTTTAATAGATTGTCTAAAATTACAGATACACTATTTTTGCCTTACTTCATTAGGTACCTATTGTTTCTATTAAGTCATTCCTATCTCTCAGAAATAAAAAATAAAAAAAATTGATGATAATTCCCCATTCAAGTATAGGTACCAGGAAAAAAGTTACTAAAAAAGTTCCATTCACGCAGCATGAGTTGATGAGCGAATTTTCAAAGAATAATTTTAACCGATTTGGTGGGTGATTCTCATAGAAAATTTTACGCTGATTCCGAATTATGTTCCTATGTTTAAGATGGTATTTCACACCAAAAACCTCAAAAAACACGTTTTTTAGCGATTTTTTACTCTAAATTTTCAAAATTTGACCACTTGGAGTACCTACTCCAAAAATTCTGGCCAACGAACTCATCCTTTCTTTTGGTATTATTGACATTTTAAAATTGCTTTGGATTTTTTATTTTTTATTTTTTTGTTAACACGGGCAGATATCGTCTGGAGTGCCACACACAGACACACACATAAATATGTATATATATATATATATGTGTTAATTTTCAGGAATTGTTTTAGAATGGTCAGAAACGGATTTCCATGAAGAAAATTTTCAAAAATTTGTATTATTTAAATTTTGAAGCCATTGCAATAGCTTCATTTTCTTCGAAAATTCGCTAAAAATGAGGAATTGCGTAATGTTTTAGTATGTACTGCTGGGTCAACCCCACCGAGTAACATAAACTATAGTAGGGCCGAAACAATTGGTGAGTGAGTCCGAAAGTTCTGAAATGTAATTTTCCATTTGGTAGGTAGGTACCTAGGTTTCTACTTTTAAAAACGGAGCTCGTTCTGGCGGAAAGTTTTAATACTAAGTAGGTACAAAGGGCAAGAGATGACATAGAATCATGGCGGGCTATTGGAATTGGCTCCTTGAATCACGTTGCTCGAGAAAAAAACCCAGTTTTTTCACTGGGGATTCACCTTTCTTTTTATTAACATTTAATTGATTTTGACAATGTGAACGAATAATAATGATTTTTGTCGCTGTATAGTATTCGTCTGGCCCCAAATTGATGATAACAATTGATCAAAATGTTCTTCTTCTTTTTCGTTTTTTACCAATATTGTTTTTTGTTCGTTAATCGCATTGCACAGATTAAACGTGACGCTGTCGATAAGATTCGACGTTTGAGAATGATGGTGGGAATCGATCTGGTTGCGTAGACTGATGTGTTTTGGCCTGCTCCAGGTTTTCCTTTAACTTTTCCTCGTGAAGTCAGCCAGAATAATGGTGTTTGCTCAATAACGATCTGAAACCATAAATATCTGTACCTGTCCGTTTCAAATAGTTGTAGGTATATTCCTTGAATACCAAAAAATTGTGACCTTATCGTAGAGTGCCAAATGATTTTGAAATGACATTAAGTAGGTATTAATGGGGGGGTGTGGCACTGTAGATAACATAGGCCGACTTTCTTCCAAAAAGGTACGGTATGTACGTTATATCCACACCCGACGTTTTTCCTTTCTGTAGTAGGTACCTTCAGATACCGATCGGGGAAATCTTGAAAATACTGAGAGGCTATAAGTAGTAGATTAATGTCAAAGAATAGGCAAAATTATGTGTGGAAGAAACGTTTATTGTTCAAATTGTTTCCTGGAAACCGTACATTTCTATTAAAGTTTTCGATCTGGGGCGTTTTGAAAATTCTATCCCACCTATTTTCCACCCCTTGATAACTACTGACGGTAATGCCAAGCTTCGGTGCGCAAGTTAACCGCTAATGGGACCTAGGGGTGTACCTAATTTTATTAATTTTGACTTGGTATATAAGTAAAGTGCCGTGGACTTATGGATTTTTAAAAATTATATTTTCGAATTCTACTTAGGTACCTTGGAACGTCAAATAGCCTCTTTTGACGAGGGGGAGGGGGGTATTTTTATGCTTTATTCCAATGGTTAATCATTGAACCAAATGACACCGAAATAATATCAATAACAAGGCATTACTAAAGATTATCTCATCATTCCAGGTTGCCAAATGCGCCATCAAAGTTGAGCTGGTTGGAGATTCCTTCACTGAGCTCCGAGGAGAGATTGGAGGGCCCCCAGACACTCCTTACGAAGGCGGGGTCTTCAATTTAGAAATAAAAATTCCTGAAACTTACCCCTTCACTCCTCCGAAGGTAAAATAGTATTATTTTGAACTTAATGGTACCTCCCATCATTAATTGTCCATTTTTAATCGATATATCCCTTCATTGTTTTAGGTCAAGTTCGTCTCCAAGATTTGGCATCCTAACATTTCATCTGTAACTGGAGCAATTTGCTTAGATATCTTGAAAGACCAATGGTGAGTTTTCATCAGGCAGCTTAATGACCATTAGGTAGCTTAGGTGACCAATGGTGAGTTTTCATAAAGCTACCATGTTATAGATCTCATAGATATTGGGAATGTTCAAGAAATTTTTTAGTATGAGAGAAATAAAAAATGTCTGTCTCCCCTCTGATCGTAGGGCGGCTGCCATGACATTGAGAACTGTGCTTCTCTCCCTCCAAGCTCTGATGGCCTCACCAGAACCAGATGATCCGCAAGACGCTGTAGTGGCCAAGCAGTACAAAGATCATATAGAAACGTTTAAACTCACTGCCAGATTCTGGACTTCAACATATGCTGGAGGTAATGCTCGAATTTTCTTGTCCTATTTTGCTTCCTCACTACCGAAGGTAGGAAACTATGTATTCGTGCAAGAAATGAGAAACATTTGTGTCTTCCAAAATAGAAATGAATTTCATTACCATTGGACCACTAGTAGCACGCGCAAACGTGAATTTCTTAAAACTCTGCTATCTCAGTTCCTAATTGCCCTATTCCGCTCAAATTTGGAGGGTAGTTGGGAGCTGTCTCCAAGACAATCTCCTATGAATTTAGTCAGGATTGGATCAGCAATGGCTACTGTGGAAGACTTGGAATTTGTTGTCATGGGCGCGGGCGTAGCTCTGAAACTACTCGACCAATTTCAGTGACATTTCAGGGAGTGCGGGGAGTAGACTCTAGAGGGTCCCCTATGAATTTCATAGCCATCGGGCCTCTAGTAGCGTGTGCGCATGCGCAAATTTGAATTTCCTGAAACTGCGATATTTCAGTTCCAATAATTTGACCTATTTCGCTCAAATTAAGGGAGTTGTTGGAGGATGACAAATACATACCTTCGAATTTCGACACGATTGTATCAGTAATATCTACATCACAAGTTTGAAATGAGTTTCATATCCATAACTCTGGAACTACATGACCAATCACAGTTCGGGGTAGCCCCTAGACAGCCCCCTATTGATTTCATAGCCATTGGGCTACTAATAGCGTGTACGCATGCGCAAACACAAATTTACTGAAACTAATGAACCGGAACTGATGTTCCGCTCATAATTTGGAGTGTGTTTTTTGTGCGACTGGGTGAGTGATGGCTACCGCGCATGCGCAAACTTGAAATTCATTGCATTAGGGATAACTCTGGAACTATTCTCCCAATTTTGCTGAAATGTTCACTAACTGATTCTATACTTCCATGTGTCAAAAGTGAGAAAGCTATTCTGCCGACCCAATGTGGCAGACGTTTTTTAGCTCTGCAGTGTGCACCTTGCCAGGACCCGTAGCTACATCTTGGTTAAATCGGAGAAATTCACCTGTTTTGTCTTATTTTCTAACATGAGCAACACTACCAACATAGAAGAAGGGACTTCCATGCACTACTGACGTGAAACGCGTAGTGATTAGACAAAATGGAGAATGGATAACCTCGTTGAAGATTCATGTTATCTGTTATCACTGATAAGGGATAAGTTATCACCATCACAGCCTCCGCAAAACTATCACGCTGATGAGCTAAGCATACAATGCGTAAAATGTGAAGATTCATGAATTCGGACAGTCTGATTCAAGAGTTGTTCTCGCGGAAATAGCCTTAACCTCATCAGCAATTCAAATTCAATTACGCGAACACATTTTGCAGACTTAATGCGTTTAGCGCGTCCATGTGAACTCATCTTTAAACCAAAAGAAAATATACCGTTTTGTAATAGTTTGCTTTTTTTCCATTTCAGGACCCAGTGCTGACGAAGAATGCTCCAGGAAAGTACAAAGACTGATGGACATGGGGGTCGAGAAGGAAAGAGCCTGCGTAGCTTTGTCAACCTTCGACTGGGACATAGAAAGAGCGACTGAGCAACTATTCAGCTAGAAACCCTAGAAACTGGATACAAACCCGCAGAAATCAATCGGAAACGTGTGCAAGGAAATGCGGGCCAACCGAAATGTTTTTATATCCTAATAAGCGTGTTTTAAAATACAAAACTTGTTGAAGAACATTCTAGTACATTTCGATCACTGGAGTGAGTGATTAACCTACATTGATAGATACAGACGGATTCAAATGTCATTGTGCACTCACGTAGATGTCGGATGCCTCAATTTGTTGATAATAGTGTAGTTATTTCTCCTCAAATGACGTCATCAGACCAAACACGATTTTATATAGCACGGTTTCATAAATTCGAACTTATTGCGCTTTTTAACTGGTGAAAGTAAGAAAACAATTTATTATACCTATATCCTACCTAATCATAGCATGTTTTTTTTTTTTTTTTTTTTTTCGAAAAATCACCAACTTTATCTTTATTTTTTACCACTCGTTGTTTTCGGTGTTTGGAATAGTGATGCATTTTGTTAGGCAATATATTTTCTCCCGACAATAATTGGGTATTCCAGTTGGTCTAAAAATGAGATTTTTTTGGACTTTAGTTCATGTTACTACAGCAAAAGTTCGTTGAATGTGGGAAACAGCAATGAGGAAGGAAATAATGGAAAATTTGAATGTTGTAAAGCGCGAGAACTACGTATTGTACCTATTATGACACAGGCAAGCTAAATAATGCAGTGGTAGAAGTAAGATGCTGATAACAGTATCCATAGTGATCATTTCTTCTCTGTACTTGCTGTTTTTGCTTATTCCCGCTAAATTATTCATATCAGTTTCCCGTATTGATTTTAAAAACTCATTTTTGATGGTTCTGCACCTTCACTTCTATTCCAGCATGGATGCCGCTTCTACTTTTCAATCGTCATGTTGTGTTCAACACTTTTCAACTCTTTCATATAAAATATACTGTCCTCTGTTGTAGTTCTAAATCAACTCAGTACACGACGAATTATTTATTTATACATGTCATAATATATGAATACCTACTAGGCTGCGCGTATAATTGTTCCCTGAGGTGGGGAGGGGGCCCTTAATCAGGGCTCGCACCCAGGCCCTCACAATCGTAGTTCCTCCACTGTTCCATACGCCCTCCCATTTTCAAACTCCCGATTTAGTTTTGCCTGTATTTTGTCAACATTTTCCCGATGAAAAAACTTGATTTTCGTTGAACCTACCTAAAAAAAAAAAAAAAATACGAATACCCCATTACCTACCTTCTACATAATTATCCATTCAAATTATTCCGAGAATGAATCTGTTTTATAAGAGATCGTTTTTACTTCCTTTGTTTAGCTGTAACTTTTGTCAAGTAGGTTATCTACTATAAATAAATTATTGTTGCAAACATGAGTATTAGAACATTTTCAGTGATTTTGAATCCATCATCTCAGTCTACCTACATAAGGTTCCATCATTTACATGAGGCTGATGAAGCGGTGAAACCATACCTACCTGAACCTACCATTAAAAAAATATCTACTTACCATTCAAAAATGACCTACCTACAAAAAAGGTTAAAAACGTCCTAGTACATACCTGCAGTAACTGTTAACTGACCAATATGAATCATCTACGATTCTTGGACAAACCTGAATGTCTCCTGAAGGAGGATTGGTTTGAGTAGGCACTGTAGGTACCACATGTGTATTAAGATTAGAGGAATATTGACACTGGATTTACAGAACAACGAATAGCGCCAAAATTTAAACT
>JAEMON010000015.1:22617038-22630307 GCA_030264115.1 Lygus lineolaris
CAATTGTTCACTAGCTCAACAAAATATGGTTTTGATAAGCTATTTGTTGTATAAGGGAATTTATTTTTTTAGCTGATGAAATAGTTTTGCCCTGTTTTATGACCACTTCAGGGCTTGAAAATATGACCATACATTGAAATTTCCAATTGCTGTTTCCTAGCTGCTGCAGTAATCAAATAACAGAACTAGATCTAAAAAAAAGAACAACAATGCATTTACTGATGACACAATAACGAAAAAATCAAAAGCTCCAGTCATGCAGCATGCGTTGATGAGAATATTTTCGAGTTGGTGAGTGATTCTTGTCGGAAATTTTCACTAATTCCGAATATACCATACATATTTATGTTTCTATGTTTATGATGATGGTTTACACCAAAAACCTCAAAGAACACGTTCTTTGACATTAAATTTTCAAGTTTTGACCCCAGAGTACTCCAAAAATTCTGAGAATGGGGTCCCATCATCAGTGCATGACTCAAGATGACTCGGTCATGCAGTACAGATGGGCCCAAACTTCTGTGCGCGCGGACGGGTCGCTACTAGCCGCGCTAAAAACATAGCCCCTGTTGCTCCCACGTTAGTCTCGCGGGGTAGCAAGACACGGGTGTTTTCGCAAAAGTACCCCCGCCAACCCCCTCGCCTAGAGCCGACCGGTTCTGGTCGCGCGCACAGAAATTTGGGCCCATCTGTACCAGTAGTTCTTCATGTCTCTGGGCTTCTGTTAGAACCTTGATAGTAGGAAGAGAGAAGTTCCTACTTCCATGGTTCTAACAGCTGACGCCCAGAGAAAATAAAAACAACTTGAACAGTACTGAGTCATGTTGAGTCGAGGAAGAGAGGAAAAGTTTCAACATCCATGGTTAGAACACTCGACATTTGGTTTGGACCTTTGACATTTTTTGAGCAGATACCTAGGTAGGGTTAGGTATACCTATCTTCTAAATATAATTTATATCCCAATAGAATAGGCAAATAGGCTTAAAAAATTATTTATTAAGAAAATTAAAAAAATTATTAAGTTTATTGCATTAAAACACCATTATTTTTGTCCCTACAGCATTTAATCATAGTTGTGTAGTTGCCATTTAGATAGATAATCCAGAAGCATAAATTTTATTTTATTTATTTATGTTTTCACTTAAAATAACACTTGGGTGTCCCTCATTCACTGACCAAATGATTATTCGTTGGGATGTATTTAGAATTTTGATATTCAACCGCTTCAAGCTCTGGGTAGATGTGTTAACTATTGTCTACAGTAAAAATGCTAAACAAACAAGACTGTTGAAAAACATAATTTTCTGCATCCAAATAGACTGTTGAGGTGACATAAATACGACAAGTCGTTTCCTATCATTTATATTTTTCACATCATCATGTAGGTACCTACCTATGTAATGAGAAGATTGATGATTTTGGATTTGTGTCGCTTTCCTATTTTCATGTCATAAACGCCATCTGATTGCAGGGCATGGTGTGTGTATCGCCGGAGGATAGGGTTGGTGAATCAGAAGCACGGGTGCAATGTATTGTCCGCTACATTGATTTTAATTCGAGCAGCAAGGAGAAGTATGAAGGAACGTTTCCTGCCAGTACGGACGTCAGGGATCTTATTGATGCGGTCGCGGCAAAATTCAACATCAACGATCCTTCCTTGATCCGGCTTAATTATCAAAGTGCTGAAGGTTCGGTAAGTGTCTTCTTCTTCTGTGAAGGATGTAATTTTTACCTAACAGAAAAAAACCAAACGGACGGTAGACCTACGGTTCTACTGTGAGATAATTTAATTACGATTAAATTGTATCGTGACGTGAAGGTCGTGAAAGACGATCGCGGAACTTCTAAACGTGACGACCGGTCGGAAAAAATATGGAAGCGTCCTGTTGATCATTATTAAATGATAAAAAAGATAAAGATTCGTGTAAGGTAGATTTTGACTTTCTCAACCAATCCAATTGCTCCCCAAAAATGGTTGGAGTAGTTCTTGATAACTAGTGGTATTGAACCATTGTTAATAGGTTGCTGATTGACCGTTGGAAGGATACCTTTATTATTCGTGACCTATCTACCGTCAGATCTCATACATAACAGGGCTCTTAAACTTGTGGTTATGTGAACTCACAATGAATCGCGCATGTTCAATCATGTATGGATTGGTTCCTAACTCGCTCATCAGTAGCCAAAGTGAGCTCTGGTGGCGAAACTTCCAACTACTCTCTTATTTTTTGGTTCGTGGAGTCTTGTCATGAAGTTCATATTCTTGATTATGATTTGCAGTTGATCTTCACAATAGACACGGAAGGCACCTTAGGAACAATAGGCTTGAACACCGATTATGGCGCCAGGAACTCAATGGTTCTTGAAATCCAGAAGTCTCCTAAAGGTGAAAACAACAAAAGACGGTTCCATCCAAGATCGCAAGCGCCAGACTCCGATGTCATCACTCCACCACCACCGCCTCTGCCTCTTCCTGGCGCTAGTGCTGATGTTACACTCCCCACTCCAAACAAGTTTCACACGAGGAACTACTCCAGGGACTCACCATCCTCCTCTACTCGAGGTAAATTGATTACGCAAATACGCGGTGGTTTATTGTAAATAAGAAACTTCTAACCAGTGATCTAACTGAAGCCTACCAAGATGTTCTCACTTTGATAACATTAATTAACTTCTTCAATCAATTTAATGACATGCTTCCCCACGATTTTATTATATATTTCATTACGTTTAATTTTCATACTCTACGAAAATGAACCTCTGTCAGGATGAATCATGTTGGAACAACTCAGCATCCTCTACCACATGTTTTTCACTAATGCATGCATTTTCGATATGCTTCATGCTATTGTCTTTTCAGGTTATGTCGGTCTCGTCAACCAAGCTATGACCTGTTACTTGAATAGTCTTCTTCAAGCTCTGTTCATGACTCCAGAGTTCAGGAATGCATTATACAAGTGGAAATTCGATCCATCCCAAAGAGCCCTTCCTCAGAAATGTATACCTTACCAACTTCAAAAATTGTTCCTAAATTTGCAAGTAAGTTTCTCATTATTTTTTACTGCGAGCGAAAGTGCTAGGCTATCCCCAGTGGCAGTTTGGTTCCCCGAGGTTCTTGAGGTTCCCTCAAGAATGCCTGGGAAATGTTAACCTTGACTCGTAGTGGCGAGAGGTCATGGACGATTAATCTATGACAAGAGGTCGTTCGTTATTAGAACCGTGGTCAAGGTTGGTTGGTGGTGGTTGTTGACTGCCTGTGATACTGGAGGGGCGTTGAAAGTTTTTCAAACTTCTCTCTGTTTGTAATTGATCAATTTCAAATCTGTTTACGGCATTCTTGCTATCATTCAATTTTTAAGAGCTGTACGCTATTCAAATTTGAAATTTCTAAAATTTTGAATGATGGTACCCCCTTGAGACTCGGTAGGGCTAATCTGGCACATTTTTGTTAGACTTCAGATAGAACTGCCGTCGAAACAACTGAGTTGACCAGGAGTTTTGGATGGGAAAGTGGTGAAGTTTGGCAACAGCACGATATTCAAGAGTTGTGTCGTGTCATGTTTGACGCTCTTGAGAATGAGTTCAAGCACACAGAGCAAGCCGACTTGATTAACCATCTTTACCAAGGTAAACCGCCAAATTTAAATCATAGTTATTGAATTTTGTGGCAAGTGTTTACCTGGAAATTCTAGATTGTAAAATATTTTTCAGGAAAAATGATTGATTACGTCAAGTGCTTGGAGTGTGGTACTGAAAAATCCAAAGAAGATGTGTTTCTTGACATACCTCTACCAGTTAGGCCATTTGGGAGCACTGTGGCCTACAAAGACATAGTAAGAAATCCAACCTTATCGTATTTCGTCTAAATGCTCAAGATTAAGTTTTGAACAGTTGTCAACAAAATTCTGTTACAAATTTATTGATGACCACAGTAACTCACGCATGCCCAGTTTTCATAAACAATCAAGCGTTTACAAACCAGTGCTCACAAACAACCAAGAGATAATTATTATATTACGAGAAACTAAATATAGGTAGATGAGTACCTAACGTTTTATTGAAATGCTATGTTCCTAGGATGAAGCGTTGAAAGCATTCGTTCTTCCTGAAACCCTAAACGAAAACAACCAGTACTTCTGTGAAGCCTGCAATAAAAAATGTGATGCTCACAAGGGTTTGAAATTCTCAAAGTTTCCTTATCTTCTGACTTTGCATTTGAAACGATTTGATTTCGATTATAACATCATGCATAGGATCAAACTCAATGACAAGTAAGTACCTACGACTCTTCCTCTATAGATACATAATTCCTGTAGGTAAATAGAAATAGATGCTGGATTGTGTGTTTCATAAAAAAATAGTAGTGCTGATCAAAATAAACAAACACTGGTAACTAGTAATAATGATAGTGTTTTCGTTCTTTCTACACTTCTTGCGGGAATCCAGGGACGAGTTCCAATGAGCTTGTGGCATTCTTTACTTGTACACACTAAAAATATCGTAAGCTCCCATACATGAGGGTTTCACTCATGCCAGAATCCAGGGCTCTCATTGCTCCGTTTTGGCGTATCATGGTCTCATTGCCGTTCCCTACATAATTCGTGTGAAGATGCCATCAAGAACAAATAGCTACATTTTCTTCGAAAATTCGCTAAAACACTCAAATAGAGAGTTCCTAGTAGATCCAGTCATAACAATAAGGTTTCCTGTATCTTGGGCCGTTAGGGCGAGCAAATATGATGCTAACCACAAATGAGAGAAATCTAACTCTATCTAGTAGTAACGCTTAACTCGTTGGTCTCTGTTTTCGCTGTCCATGAAACTTCTATGATAGACAAAAAAAGCCTGGAATTGCATCGCGGTAATTGGCATGGCAGGTTATGTAAGATGCTGACAACAACATTAAGTCAGGCTAGATTGCATTAGAGGGCTGTATCGATGGGCCAGAATAGGAGGCCTCATCTCAATGAGGTCTGACCAATTGGAGATGATAGTGCTTTATTGACGGTACGGTTCATACACTAGTTTAAGTTTGTTTATTTGTCTTGGCTATTATCTGATACATCCCGTAGGCCATGATGTAACTGTAAGGTACACCCTAAACCTTATGATTTATATCAAACGATTAGTAGCTTTCATTTTCATGGGTTGTTCCTCAGTAGCCAATAAGGTTTTTTTTTTAGGAATCCTTAATTTTATAATTTCTAACATAACCATAATATTAGACTTCATTGAACTTGTGTGATTCCTAATTACATAATTCACGTGGTTTGTAGGGTTACCTTCCCTGAAATATTGGATCTAAACGCCTTCATTCAGAACAGCGAGACGCCCCCTGAAGAAAACCTGGATGTTACCATCAAGTGTGACGATTCATCAACAACAGATTCAGCCCTTGATGAGGAGACCAACCACGTAGTCAACGAAGCGCCAGTTTTCGAAGCTGACCAGTCAAACTTTGCTACAGATGTTGGGAACAATCAGGTACCAACTTAGAGAATATGAAAGATCCCATTAGAAAATAAGATTCAGTACATTTCAAGAGCTTTAGAGAGATGCGTAGCCTTAGAATCAGCTGCCAATTATATGTCTCACGGCGGGAAGATGCGGGAAAGCACAGAGCACGCCAGAATTGTGCGCTGATGAGAAATGTCTCGAAAAGAGATGGAAAGAAAATTGGATCATGTCTGCCAACGGGTACCTACAGTTATCCGAATCAAAGTTGCTGTTTTTTCAAACTGGTAGGATTTGTAAAAAGAGGTTCATTGTCGGCTTACTAGAGCACTTAGGGAATTCCTTACTGCCCCAAGACAGATTCTTCTGAAATGGCAACTTCGCATGTTGTAGTGCTCGATTGATCTTGATCCTTACAATCATCGTACTCAGGTGCAGAGGCAGCTTTGTTAGTTTCACAGAGGTAAGGCGGTAGACAATCTCTGGGTGTAAAGGTGGTTAAAGGTTAATCTAAAGCTAGGTACATAACTCTAGTTGTGATATTGGTAGGTATGTTTTTATGGCACAGGTCTTACCACAATTTAAAGAAACAGTAGGGGTATTCACGGTTGAGCTTGCCGAGTTAAACGTGCTAAGTAGAAAACTTCGTCCTCAGAAAAATCATGAGGCACCCTACGCTGGCCCTCGGTAAAGTATTATCATCTCCTCGTGAAAAGGTGAAGAAGAAGAAGAAGGGGGTGACATAACATTGAGATAAAATGTAACAAACAACAACAGCGTCCTCGGTATTTTGCTATCTTCCCGCCGAGGTTATATTATTTGACGTTTGTTTACATTTGTGAGTTTTATTTACAAAAATGCCGAACAAGAGCCAAAAACAAAACCAAGTTGACAAATTGTGACAAAAACAGTGGTTAATCTCACCAACTCCGAATTTACTGACGAGGAGGAGGAAATCTGGGTGGAAAGTCTCCAAGACCTTGAAGTTGTTTTGAGGTCCAGTACCTTACCTCAAATCCATCCTTCAGCTTTACAAACAACTGGACGAATGCATCTGTTTCCACCCTCGTCCAATTGGAACGAGGGTTGTTGACCTTCCTTCTCTTTCCTCCTGACTCCATTTCCATCCGTCACAACGAAATTTAAACTAAGAAAAACTTCAAACTTGTTTGTTTACCACCATTTTGAATCTTCGTCAGAAAACTGATAACACAGATAACATATTTGCTGTCAACGTTTACCACACCTTGGACTCAGTTAACTTAACACAGTTGATAACGCACTTTGATAACATGTTTGCGACCAATTTTCTCCACGTTTAACCAGTTACACACGTTAAAACGTTCTACTTTATCTCTGTGGCACGCGATTTGAATATTGAATAATGGGTCGTAGAAATTAAATTCATTTTTTTTTGGAGGGGGATTCCTCTTCTTTCCTACCATCTATTTGCAGCGGCAGTCTGCGGATTCTACAAATAAAACACTGTGGCCTACATACTAAGTTAGTAGAGTTTCTTACTTTTTGGCTATGGTATGAAAAATCAAATGTAGTTACCGATTCCCCCACATGCAAGCACAGCAAAGTAGCATATTTAAGCTCAGTTTCTTCTCATTGCGGTTGGACAGACTGTAGCTTTGGGTTCCTCTCTAAGCAGGGCATGGGTACCTTGCCTTTTCTGTTTAGCTGCCTCTGCTCAGGTGACGATATTTACGTAACAGTAAGATCAGACCCAATGACCTTCTGTAAACCATTCGCGGAATGTTTTTTCTTCAGGATGACGACGAAGGAATTGATTTGAGCAACAACTCAAACAACAGCATGGAAAATGAGAAGAATATCAACCAATCATTGAGTAAAGGCCCTTTCGTGTACGAGCTTTACTCCATCATGATACATTCTGGAAGTGCTAGCGGTGGTCACTACTACGCCTACATCAAGGATTTTACCCGTGGAGAGTGGTTCTGTTTCAATGACCAATTAGTCAGTCCCGTAAGTTCTTTTTATTTCACCAGGTTCCAATTTGGAGATTCTGTGATGAAATACAGAGGTTGTGTGTTTTCATGGATTTCATCTGACCTAGTCAAAACCAGGGTAAAGTCGCTAGTTATTGGCCGGTTAAGGATTTTTAGTGCTATTATCTTGTTGGAAATGAGTATTTTTCATTAAAATCCCTGTTGTCTTGGGGTTTTTAGGAAGCTTAGTATTCCAACTTCGCTATTCACTAGTAGTTTTTGTCAAATAAGTGGTAGGTATTTCAATTTTTTTTCCCATAAAAACTGGAAAAAGTCAATTTTTGCTAGTTATTGGCCAGATTATTAGCCAGACTCAGATATTAGCCACACAAATATTGTTGCTTAATTCCCGAGTTGTTTGTAGTTTTATGGCACGAATTGACTACTAGATAATTGCAGATTAAGAAAATGTCAAAATAGGAGGACCAAAACAAAGTGGAAACATGTTAAATCCTCAACCCTTTAGCTCCGAGGCCCAGGATATCGCGTAAAAATTCAATTTAACCTTGGGCAAAGTTCCTCCTTTTTGCGCAAATGGTCAGCCACGCGCTGGGGCCAAGGCCCACTTTATCGCGTTTAGTCAATCTATCTTTAGTCAAAATAATAGTTATTTTACCATAGCTATTTTTTTTAGAATAGTTACTATTCTCCAAGGACTTCCTGTAGGAATGGAGAAAAATATCACCATGGAAGCCTTCTTCTTTATATTATCCATCATCATATTAGTTCTAAAGCTTCCCAACAGATGACGGAATGTGACTGTCTTTCTGCCATTGTCATGAATGGTTGAAAAATGATCCGGCTGCGGGGGGCGCTGGAGGTTGAAAGTAGTTCGGCCTTCCTGACTCAGGGGCCAATAACTGGTGCCTTTACCCCATCTCTATTTTTACGGATGTTTTAACAAGTGCCTTATATAATCATCGATTGCCTAAGCAATACTTCTTTTGATTCAGATCACGAGGGATGATATCGTGAAAACCTACGGTGGTGGCCCGCACAGAATGTATTACAATGGAGCACACAGCTCTAGCACGAATGCGTACATGTTGATGTACCGTCAAATTGACAAAAATCAAAACTGTCAAGCGATGACGACCAATGACTTCCCACTGCATATACAAGTGCGTTGTCCTTGTTATTTTTGAATCTGCAAGGTGTTTTTAAAATGTTTGAGCTTTTACAAAAAGTCAAATCAATTTTGATAGAACCAAGTTTCATTATACATTTCACTGTTCACAAATCAATCTCGACAACCAATATTCTTCATATTAAAACGTACTTATATAAGTTCTCGATCAATTCAACTAAGGGCATTAAGTCATGCTCTAACCATCTTAAATTCACCATATGTATCGCAACAATGAATAGTTCATATTTTCACAATATTGTTACTACAACGAACTGAGTGAATAATGTTTTGCCACGTCCGAGAAACTTAGAAAAATAAGTTAAAATATAATGAAACATCCTGGATGCTTTACAATTTTTGTGTGATATAATTTTCATTTTTGTTCAAATAATGTCAATTTCCCATTCAGTTTGAGATTATTTACAGCTTGGTATTTGCTTTCCATGTATGTTAGAAAATTTTGGAGGAAATCAAGGAAAGCGAGGAGAGGGAGAGGGCTTTGAAGGCCAAAGAGGAAGAGATGGTGAAGTTGAAAGTGTATTGTAATCATCCTGGAGCCTCGCAAAGAAGCATCAAAGTGTTCATCCACTACGAAGACACTTTGGATAACGCCCTGTCTCTCGCATACAGCGTACGTAATGCTAATTTTTAATATGTAACCTGTATTTAAGTGATCGGGTCAGTACCTTTTTAAAAACTAGCTATCTTATTACGAATTCGCCATTATTTTTTATTACAAAAAAAAAAAAAAATATATCAAATTTTGTGCATGGAATTACAAATTTTGAAGTTTTCAATGGTCCTACTCTTATCTCGATGGTTTATCTATATGTTTTGTCTAAACGTCTTATAGCAACTCAAGCTGGAAAGTGTGATTCCCGAGGAGCAGTGCAGGCTCGTCTCTTATGACAAAACGAGGGAATATCTAGAACTCAGTTTCGAAGGAAGGGAGAAAAACAGTATCAAAGATATCCTGAGTTCCACTGAGAAAAACAGCAGAGGGATGAACATGGAGTTTCTCCTGGAAACTCGGGAAAAAAATAAGAAATTTTTCCCCTACAACTGCGGAGGTAAAAATCTTCAAGTAAATGAGATTATGTATAATTCAAATGAATATTCCACTCAAATAAAACTCAAAAGGCAATTAGCTAACCAAGGCTTCTAATAAAAGATTGTCCAGTTTACGCTTCTCTGTATCTCATTTTGATCCATTTCTGTATCATGCCAGAATTCCCTACATACCAAGAGTATTCAATGACATCTCATTTCTAAGACCACCTGTTGTCTTGACTTTAGTTTTTGACTAACATTTTCCTGTGAATTCGATATTTTTTCCAAGGGAGAGGCTCGGAAGAGGCATATTTCATCATATCGGCAAAGTACTTACTTCTACAGTAGGTACCTACCTGCTATTTACTTGCTTACTTGGTGTTTGGAATAGTCGGTTAATTGTTGCAGATATTTCCATGATCGTTTATCTGGTGGATCTCGAAAACTGTGACGTGACGAGTGCCACGTATCTTCGGACTTCCCCATGTCAAACAGTGGGGGACTTGAAGGAGTTTTTCCAAGAAGCTATACCCCTCGAATCCAAAGATATCCACCTGGCATACGCTCGTAACAATTCAATCAAGTATCTGCCAGACCGCGAAGCACGAAGTTCCTCCCCTCGACCACTGAATAGAGTTGGGTTCTTTTCAGAAAACCGAGTAAGTGGCTGTTAACGTTCTCCTTTAAGGCCTGTTTCACTCGTATTCGGTTTCATTCGGTTCGGCCTGTATTCGATTCGTTTCCTGCCGCCGTTCGTTCGTTCACATGCATGAGGTTTCCATCAGGTTCCGCGCGAAGTTCAGTCGCTCTTCGCCCACAATGGAGAGAAGCAGAATCGTTGCCATGTTGTTTCTCTTCAGAAGAAACAAGAAAAAAATAGGAAACACCAGAATTCATCGGGAGCATCCTATCATCAGAAATCGAAGTGGAGTATGGAGCATTCTGTACCATTTTCTCTAAGTTAAGGGAAAACGAAGACAAATTTTTCTGCTACTTGAAGATGTCAACTTGAACTAACGTGATTAATTATTGTCCTACATCCACGTCCAGTTTTAGTAATAGAAAATATGGTAGGTGCAGAGCGTTTCCAAAATCTACTTCATTTGTTCTCCAAGAGAAAACTGAAACTAAACCTAACCTGAACCGTGCAAGCGTGAACGCACGGTGGACTTTGTGTACCTTGGACTCTAATACGCGGCGAATAGAAACCCGACGTAACTGGTTCGTGTCGAGGGGGCGTTCGGTGCTATGCGGTCAGAATACGCACCGAATGAATCGGTTCACACACATTTGGCGCTGCTGAAAACGAATTGATCACGGGCCGAACTGAATGAAACTGAATACGTGTGAAACAGGCCTTACAAACACTGGATTTATGACCTTGTGCCTTACCTACATAGGAGGCATTGCATTTTATATTCATTTCAAGGATTTCTCAAAGTTGGGTTCACATTGATGGCGATCACTCTCTTGGTTTGGTTCGCTCTGCTTTTGAGTATTGCACCGATATTGCTATTCTGCCGTGTGGAAATAAAAGACCTGATCTCCAACATTTTCGAAATCGGTGTTTTTTGCTTTCCCCCCTAATTTGGGACCGCTCTTTCCATGGTGAAGTCAAAAGTTACAAAATCCGACTGGAAAACGTTGAAATTTGAACCTCCAATTTTGAAATTCCAAGCGATTTGGATGTAAAAGACCGTAAAGGCCCAATTTGGTGGCGAAATACCTGATGTTTGGCTGAATAAACAGGTGGTTATGAGGGTGGCTGGCAGGAAAACACCTGATCTACAGTTTTTCATTCCCCAATGGTGTTTCTGGGGAAAAATTTCCCCCCAAGGGTTGGAAATAGTCCACAAGAGACGTGTAACCAGCAACGAACATCCTAGTGACTCAATGGATGGTCATAACCTGTCGGAGAAGTTCCAAAACTTTGAAGTCATTTTCTGAAAATTTAAGATTTTCGACTCCAGGTGTTTTACCTTCACACGGCATTATTGGGTAGTGCATCTCTTTTGTTGTCTTCCTAACAATTGTATCACTGGTCCTTCGGGTACCCATCACCTATCGATTAGCTTTACAACCATCTTTTGAAACCTTTTTGCTATAATAGGAATTATCTAGACTTACCACAAAAAATTTAATAAGCTGATGTATTGAGCAATACAACAAATTGAATGGATAGGATTTCAATATCAGATGTCTACTTCCTAATGTTTCTAAATATTTACAATTTTTAGGTATTCATCACGCCTGCCTTGCCAGAAGACGGCGATTTGTCCGTCAATTTCGAAAAATCCAGGTTCTACAAGTGCGTGTTCGAGTTGAGGAATGTCATTTTGTTGCAACTCTCTCTACCAGAAAATATGGAAGGTACGTGTAGTGGGATGCTTTTTTCCAAGATACTGGGATAAGTTCATTCAATAAGTTACAGACGTTGGTCAAAATTCGACATTTTCGACCTGAGATTCGGATTCAGCACAAATTTTCAACTCCATAATCTGATTAGTTCAACGCGTGCTCGTTTCATGGATGTACTCATTTCAAGTTGGCTCTTCGAGGACCAATCAAAATGCACATTGACTGATAGCGTTGGCGGTATTTACCACCCGTTTTGCCTCCTATTTTTAAAACGTCGTTTTTCAAACTATTTAAAGATGTTTTAGCCACCATAGGTAATTACAGTGTGAGAACTTTGAGAAAAAGGTTTAAAATTCACGTCTGTCGCCCATTGACTTAAATAGCAATATGCTTGTAATGAGGAACTTGCATGGTATTTTTTTTCTGGAGAGGAATGATCTGAAGTATAGAAACATAAAGGCGTTTCGCGGGAGAATGATGTTATAATTCTAAAGAATTTATCGAAATTTAGTAGTTTTGAATTCCCGCCCAGACTTAACTGACGTCATGGGCATGAGAGTAGGAACGTCTTCCTACTTCCTCCAGACAGTATGACCAACATTCATCTCAGCAGGCTGCCCCCGAATTTGCATTCAAACTGTGGTTACTTTCTGATCAGGTTAGAAAGAATCTCGCATTTTTATTGTAAACATTTTTTATTTCGTTTTCAGTTGCAACTATTCAACGTTTCAGTAGATTTGTCTATATTATTGGTTGAGGGCCTGGCAAATTGAGCGCTACCTTTTTTTTTGTTGCTTGTGTGACGTCAGTTAGGTTCTGGTCGGCAGCTGTTTTTTCAAACAGCTGAGATTTTCATTAGTTTTTTACTATTAGAAACAACTAAGTTTTCTTTTCATGTTCCCAATCTTGTTTTCCAGTCCCAAATAACAAGAAACGGGCAACCAAAGAGAACATTTCTGACACATGCAAGTTCCCCATTCATCCATTGTGTTTGTTTTTGGAATCCAACTTTTGGATAAATCTTCTTTTATTATTGTTTATGTACCTTACTTGAGAATCCTTCGTAACTGGCAAGTCGAGTACAGGCGGCGAGCGCTTTCCATGTAAGGGCCTCATCATCAGGCCTTTGAGAGAGTACTCAGAGTACTTGCTAGTTACGATGGATTCGGTGCAGTACGTGAACAATTGTATTCTTATCACTAGCGAAACTAACCCTTTAGATTTAGTACTTTTATTAGTTTCTAGCACTGTATTTCAGCCATT
>JAEMON010000015.1:22648735-22665818 GCA_030264115.1 Lygus lineolaris
CTTCACTGGCCGAGGCGGTTATGCTGTGTCAATTTTGTTAAGATAGTAGGCAACTGTGTGGAGGGTCTTGAGGGGAGCATCCAGTAGTTTGCGGCGTGGATGATATAAATAGAGAGCTTTTGTTCTTCCCGTCAACTCAACAGAAACAAAAACGAAACGCGTAGCTGATAAAGGAAAATGGACCAATAAGCTTAAAGCACGATTCTATACGTATACGGCATGTTTTTCGTATCTACGTGTATAGCTGCCTCATTAAAAAACTTGTCGTTGGCGGAAAGAGAATGCTTGAAGCTCATTGGCCTGTTTCCCCTTATCAGCTACGCGTTTCGTTCTCGTTTTTGCATGTTTCGTTTTTCTGTGGAGATGACGGGAAGAACAAAAACTCTCTAATATCAAGGGTTGTATCATCCATGGCGCAAGCATTTCATATAAACATTTGGATATTCATAAAAATTCTTATTGGCTATGTGGTAACCAATGGGTTGTGCATTGGCCAATCAGATAGCAGGAGGCATACCACCAGTTTCGTTGTATGATAATATGTACCATGTGAACCAGGCTTGACTTGACTTCCCACTGCACCATTAATTTCACCTATTAATCTCTACATCCCTGAATTATTTGCCTGATCAAGTTTGGTTGCAACAAATATGTACTTGAACTATAAAGAACATTAAACATTTCCACCACCTTGCATCGTTTCGTTAAGTATTTGAAAAGGCATGCGAGTGGGCCTAACTTAGGGTTAGCAGACTGTGCTAATTTTATACAGTTATACCTACTTTTATTTGGACTATAAGGTCCTATATTCGATTATTTATGTTTATTCTCTTTTTTACCGCATTGCCAATAGTACCTACGCTCTCATCATTGTGAAGAATTGAAATGGACCAATACCTAAAGTGGGGACCACCTTATCTTTATTTTGTCTGAATGAAACCAGGATTCTTTCGTTGACTGTTGTGGCTCTATGTTCGTGGTGAGTGATGATGGAAACGTTTGTTTTGAGTCAAAATTTGTCATTGAGTTTACTTATCAAAATCTGATAACGCTAGGCAGGCCCCAAGATGGCTACCCTCAGAGTGTGAAGGAGACTCTCCCCCCCAAACTGAGAGATTGTGTAAAGCTAAGCTCACATGGTCCGTCGTGTATGCTTAGTAAAATTAATTTATAAAATGAACCAGTACTGCCATCCTGCAGACAGATGGAATTTTAAATTAATATTTTCCACACATTGGAATCAGCCATGTTCATGGAGGCCAGCTGCTTTCGTTAAAATGGCCACCAAAGAAGGTTATTCTGCCAGTACTCGCACTTTTCATACCGCATTCACTTTTAAACGATGATTTGGGCAGTCCTTCGCCTTCCACTGCTTTTCTGGACACTGCCTTATTTAGGTAGGTACTACCTACCATCGAGATGAGAGAAGAATTAGCGTTAGTTATTAGTAGAAGAATATTGGAAGAATTCTCGATGATAGGTGCTCCCTCCTTCATACACGTCAGACCATGATTTGAACCTAGCTTGATAGGTACTCATCAACTAACTCCGATGGTATCTACTTAATTGAACCGCTTAAATTATTATAGAAACCCTTTAAAGGCCACAAAATTAGAAATTGACTTTTGCCCCTATGTGCTGTAGTTTGTGTTTTGTTTAAAGCGGGTTTACATGCTACGATAAATCGTATCAATTTATCTTAACGATCGAATCATTAAGATTTATCATCGCGCCTAAATGGGACATTGTAGCGATTTATTGGAGTTGGGTTGGATGGTTGATGCCAGCCAGCATCAATTTCTGCGAATTGCAGCCACATGTTTGAACGTTTAAATGGTCTCTCCTACTTATCGCTACGATGTTTTAACTTTTTTCGCTAAAAAAGTGATATACAAATATACAAGTGATATACAAAGCCAACAACACTACTTCCTACATGGCACCTCCGGCAAAAATGGAAAAGGTTTGCCAGAAATCGTTACGATTTATCGTAGCGTGTAAACCCGCCTCTAGTAATTTTCTGCAGCGAACGCAATTTCAAGGCCTTGAAAAACAAACAAGGAGCACTGGTCTTTGGTGGGTTTCTGTAACAATTATTGTACCTAAGCGATTTCTATTGTAACCCATTCAAGCTTACCCGTGTTCTGATACACAGGCTTGTCCAGTTCTGCGTACAAAGCTTCGACGCCGCTGTACGCATCGTCTACCGTGTAGTGGTTGGATGCTGGGCGGTCAGACGGGCTGTCCAACGCTGGAGTTCTCCTCACCCAACACCAGAGACCTCTAGTGGGCTCTCGGTCGACTCGGCTTTTGCCCACATCGACTCTTTGCTCGGGGGTTGGCCCTGTTTCTCGATACCCTGGAAATTTGATAAGATTATTAGTTGTGGCCACAGAGTAGGTAGGCATCTACCATATTATTACAGATTATTTACTAACGGCAAAATAGATTACAAATGCGGATCCACTACACATTTATGTGTACCTACGAGTAAGGGTACACTCGCGACGAAGTTGTGGAAACCCATTTCAAAAAAAGAAACCGGAGTTGAAGAGAAAACGTTGTCTATTTCCACGAAAATAATGAGTTACACAGTTAAATCGATCTCGACGGTTAGGCCATCATCAGTAACAAACAAGAGCTGAAGGTACATCAGAAAGGTTTTTCTCCCTTTTCATAAAGTTACCATCACCACTGTTTGAGCCCCCTTTCACTATGTCTGCCCTTAATTGGCATTGGTTATTCCTCCCAGCCCCCTTTCACTTCTCTCAGCTAATAGGATTCAAGTTCCCTTCCAACCCTTTCACTTTTTCTTGCACGTGATTGGGTTTTCCTCCCAGCCCCCTTTCACTTCTCTCGACCAATGGGATTAAAGTTCCCTTTCTCCTGTGACAATATAAGCTGTGCTCTTTCTGATGTACTTTGAGTTCTTGTTTGTTAGTGATGATGGCCTAACCGTCAAAATCGATTCAACTTTGTAACTCATTATTTTCGTGGAAATAGACAATCTTCTCTTATACTCCGTTTCCTTTTTTTTTTAAATTATTATTAACGGAGACAACTATTTATATGTGTCTACACAAAAATGTGCAGAATATACAGGTATAAGTGTGTAAGGTTTAGTTGGTTCGCTTACAAGAATGAATGGAACCGGCTTACGGACAGTGACAAGAACGGAACCGTTCCATTTTACCGGTACAGTTTCATTTACTGGTACAACCAATATTTTCTTATTGCGGACTTTGCACTCGGTTTTTCTTTTTTTTTTTATTTAGCTCATACAGGACAAACAAATAGTCGCTGAACTCGTTTCCTGGAAAATTTCACCGTTTGGAACAGTGACAACGAGAGACTACGTTCCACAGTCCCGGTCCGCCAGTACCGACACACCCCTAGGCTAGCTTGCGCTTGTAATTTCATATAATTTCTTAGGTAGGTACCTGATGAATATGATGTATACTCAGAAAATAATTTCTGTGGATTTAATGTTTTACATTACGATGCTTACCTACCAGTCATTGAGATGGTAAGTAGGTCCCAACTCGTAGTTAGTTAGGTAGTTAAGTATTGTTAACTAGTTTGATTAATATGTAGGTAGGTACGATATAGTTTAATACTTACTAGGTTCTTGATTGGCGTTAATTCTTCTGGAACATAACGAAAATAGTTTTAGTGACATGGGAAGATGAGTGATAGAAGGTAGGTACCAAGTTGGAACCTTTCATTTAATTTTGAATACCTCCCTGACTAAGGGGAGATTTATAGACGGGCCTCGAGTTTCAAGGAGACCTTCAGATGGTCTTCAAGGATTCTTTAAGCCAAATCCGTATTCCAAAATTTCGAGGAGACCATCTCAAGGTCTCATTGAAACTCGAGGACCGTCTATAAATCCCACACTATGTTCATACTTATTGAATACCTACTGAATCTACAGAAAACCATCACTATCGGGCAGGATTTATCGACAGCTTTTCAGTGGAGGATATCCTTGGCCTTCAGAAAACTGAAGTGAAGAATCTGATTGACCCAAGGAACAGATTGGGAGGTACCTGTTGTAGACCAAGAAAGTGATTCCTTGACTTTGCTCTTGAGGGAATAGGAAGGTATTTGATGGATTTGAACTGAGGCTCGGGTTCAACGACGTACGAACTTTGTTTAGATAATAAAAATCATTTTGCAGGTTTCATGTTCTGGTTACTTACTACAAACCGATCTGAAACACGTTAGTGAATAACTCCTTCCATATTATTATGGTCAATCACGACGTTTCAACCAAATGTCAGAAAGATCCCAGAAATAGTGAATCCCCTTTTCGCATTTTTGTTAGGTAACCGGTAGTTATTATGTATTATTATAAATAAATTGTAGAGTAGGTATCAATTTTTCAAAAATCTTAATTTTTCCTCGTCTATTGTAGACGGTTCTGCAATTTTTTGGAATACCTACTTCAAACGTGTGCCCCGTTTACAGTAAGTACCTACCAAAAATACTTATAATCACACTAAATTTGTAAAAATATTGATCTTTGAGCTCACTTACTTGAAACAGTGTCGGAGGGTAACCATCAGGGTGGCGCCTACAATTGCAGATAACACGGAAACTATTATAAGCGTAACAGACCAAGGAAGAGCCTCAGCATCACCTGCGAAAGAAGAACTATCGTTATTATTATTATTTTTGTTTATTTAAGTTAACTAACAAACATTTTGAAAAACATAATGCAGAACATACAGCCCCAGACTCGGAACAGGGAGTCGCGCGAGCGCAGCGTATCAGTAGGTTGGTTATACCTGTTGAAAACTATAGCTGGTGGGTATGTATTTTGCACATCGCTGGATGACTGCCCTCAAAAACAAAAAAAAATCAAAAAACAAAAAATGCATCACGAGGGGCGTCCAGGATTGGCCCTTGAATAGACTTTATAGGTACTTTATTATTAATAGACTTTGACTTACACTCCAATAAAAAACTCAAAAGTTTAGTAAATTCGTCAGCAGCCCTAGGCTTAATCCATACCATACTCCCAGAACCCCCCCCCAGAAGTACTTTTGAGGGGGTAAATCAACACCAGCCTGCAGGTGTAATACCTAGGTACCTACTGCTTGAGGTTCGTATCTGGCAATACTTCGTTCTTTTTTATATTCTCAAGGTCGTTTCCCATGGCCCCTCCAGCATCCGAAAAATGATTACTTTTTAATATGCCTTGACCAACGATGTAATAAAATATTCTAAATTGCATTATTATTGGATGCGCATTGCGTGATACAAGTCCTCCCCTAACCTCCAAATGCTTGTTAATACATTCTTAAACTTGTATACCTACCAAAATGATCTTTGCTGTAGAAATAAACATACCTATTTTATAACGGATATCTCTTCTGACCTTAACAATCCATACAGTCTGGGCCCAGGGGGCGGATAGGAAGAATGAATCCATCCTCTTCAACGAAACATAATAATATATCCACGCTATACACATGTTTCCATATTAAAATAATGTGTTTTACCTACATTTTTAAGAGCCCAAATAGGCTAAAAACGCAGTTTTAAACACCTAATTTTGAGAATAAAAATTCCAGGGGGATTACATAACACCCTCCCCCCACCCCTCTCCAAATCGAAAATCCTGGGTGCGCCCCTGACCCCTACCGCCTACTTTACTATCCTTGGTTTCCCTGCAACCATCTCAACTCTCTTCCTCCGCAGGATTGGGAATATTCATGAACTGCACCACTCGACCTGGCAGTTGGAACAGGATTCCAGATCTTATCTGTAGGTGGAGTATCCAGCAGTGGTGCTACCAGTTGGAGCATACAGAGTTGAGAATGAGTTGAATATTTTCCACAAGAGTGTGCGCAGAAGGTTTCTATACGTAGCTAAAATATTCGATCTGAACTTGAACCGCCGCTAGTTGGAACAAACCTGATGTGTTGTTCGAGGCGTGGTAGGAGGTAGTGGCCCAGGAGCAGAGATCGCAGGTGGTGAGGCCGTCGGGGTGGATGTCCCTCTCGAGGAAGGCCGGGCGAGGCGGGGGAGGTAGGAAGCCGCGAGCCCACGCGCCGTCTTCGCCCTCGAGGTCCAACGTCTTCGTCGAGTCCTCCTCCAGAGCTCCCGCCCACCAGGAGGCGTCGTCCCACCCTCCTTCCATGTCCTGCATCTCCTGCAACATCCAAAAAAGAACTTTAATACAACACTTGGTCAAATTTGTCGATGCTCAGTGGTCAGAGGGGCGCAACACGTCCTATCGCCCATTTTCACGAAAATTAGGTTTTGACTGATTCTTATTCGACTTCTCACGTTGCATCGACTGGTTAGCTCAAAATTGCTTCAACCTGACTACAAAATCGAGAAATACTCGAAAAACATAACACCCCCTATCGACCTCAATTAGTACCTACTAGGACAACACCCCGTAGCAACCTCAATTTCCTATTTTCTTTAATTATTACTATTTTTCAGTATTGACGACTACTGGAAGGCAATAAGTGGCTGGAAACGGGAAACAAAGGGACAGGTGATCAAAAACTTGATCAGGATTCGGTATTTTCCTTCTCTTGAAAAGTTGGGATTTGGTTCATAGGGCATGTTGCTTCTTAAGCGTAGAAACGACAAAAAATACATCTCATTTCAAGCAGAAAATTGGCGAATTTGTAAGAACTATTTTTAGACCTCATTAGTATGAGGAGATCAGTGCATCCATAGGCATTATACATCCAAGTTGTTTAACAAATTATACCTAATCCTTACTCAAGGACGTTTCCTGAAAATGACCCAACAGAGTCACTCTAAGAAAAGAAATTGAACAGATGTTGGGAAGTTTACTGTACTAGTGGCTTAAAGTTGGGGTTTTTGGTTCATAAGACCAAAACACTTCATATTCGTCTAATGGCGGCCAAGAACCAAAAAACCTGGAGTAATTTCAACTGGGGTAAAAAATTAGGTAACAAAAAAAAACTGTTGCGTCAAGTCTCGCCAAGCGGGTGAGACCGAGAGTTGGAATGCAGCTGACGCAGTAGAAGTAGGGCGTCCTTCGATCTCAAGACTCCAGGAGGACTTTTGTTTAGAGGTGAAGGTGCAGGTCTGCAGGGGTCTTCGAGAGGGGGGGGGTCTCTCGAACGTGATCGACGCCTGAGAACGGAGCCCCCGAACTACAGAACTCCCGGGGGGTATCGGCCGCACTCCGCCCAGCAATCACGCACTGATCGGCCGGAGGACCAGCTCGGTTGAGTTCGAGGCACGATGAAGAGTCGATATAATGGAGAAGGTACATCTAACAGCCATGCAGTATGACCTGTTGGGCGAAATTTCGAGGAACCCCGGTCTCCACTAGGTAGTCTTTTTAAGGTCCTCTCCCAGAGTGGTTCTAAGATGAGAATCACACTCTATTCCAGTCTACTCTGTTACACTTCTCTACAGAATGGACATGCTTTTGGAGCATATGCCCGATCTTTATCAACTTTCCCTCCATGATCTGTATTTCCACACTCTTGACTCGTTTGACTCCATAAGTCTTTTTATATTGTGTGATAGGTAATATCTTATATTGGGGCAGAAGAAAAGCACTCGGATTGCACAGGGAACGAGAAGGCCAAGAAAGACCTGGAGAAGGACAGTGGAAGAGGAGCTAAGAGTTTTATAGAGAAAACATGGAATTCAGCCAAAAGAACATCCCAGGACCGACGATGGTGATATGAACTGGTGGTGGTCCTATGTTCCAGCAGTGACAACAGGAATTAAATGACTAACAAACTAAAGGAATACCTTAAAATCAGAACAACCTGGATGTTGGCCCTCAAAATGTTCTCACAAGGAGGGTTTCGGGGTATGGGAATTGGGTGAAACAGAGGTTTCCATCTATCACGGTCCCAAACGCGACCCAAACTAAGAAACTAGGGGAAATCTCTGTGAATCAGTCAAAATGGGATGGAAGATCCTTGAAACCTACATGGATGATGGACCCTCAAAACTACCTAATAACTAACCTAGTGGAAAGACACAGAGAAAAAATGTCCTAACTCTATTTTCACTTTTTTTTTTTTTTTAGGTTACTAGGACCTCAGTCCGATACGTCTTCTTCCGATCTATCTACTGACCTGAGGTACTAGCTCAGGTCATTAGATAGATCGGAAGATTGTCTAACTAAACAAATGTGAAATTGGAGTGAAGAATTTTTGTTTTAGTACGGCATAGGTAGCTCATTAGCTAAGGAATCCTTAAAATACCTACATGGTAGCATAAAGAGCCCTAACGTACCGCCCACAAAATTTCCATACCTACTAAAATGAAATGGAAAAATGGTGAATAACGGAATTTTGTGTCGAATGTTATATACAAGAACGATCTCCACCTTGCCATTATATTTTCTCTTACTGCAAGACGAGTTTTCAGTAGAGTGACTGAGTGAGCCAAAAATCATTCTGGGCTGGAACTGGTGAATAGATATTTTTTCGGTGTATTTATTTATTTTTCCTACCAACAACATTAAACGTTGCTGACTTGCTGTAGATCCATGGAGAATGAGGAGGGGTTAGTGATTTCGTCGGAAATAATAAATCGAAATCACCAAGAGCTAAAATCGCTTCGCTAATTGAGTGAGGAAACATTGAGACCATCGATTACAAGAATTATATTCCCGTTGATGGTGGACTGAGATCGGAAAAATAACAATTTTGATGATGAAAGTTGGTTGAAATGTAATTATGATTATGATTTTATTAGTAATTACAAAAGTGATTGCAAGTCTAATCACAGGGGGTTGAAATGTGATCATGATTTTGCCCAACTCTGATGGTGGAGTTCTTATCCAACTTAAGTGGGTAAGTAGCACCCACTCTGAAAGGGGAAAGCTATCCAGATATACGACATTTTCGCCCTTGTAGTCGTATCTATACGATCTTATCCGAACATCAGAAGTACAGAAGACTCCGCCGTGTATCTCCAAAGAACACAAGAGCATCCCATTAAAATCCGAGAGGTTATTAAGTTGGCGACGACATACGACGAAAGGGATCTTCCTTGTTCGTGGGGTCGAAACTTCGTGACTTATCCGTTTTGAATGGGATTATGACCCCCAAGGCCTCGCCGGCTATTGATGGCAAGTTACATAAGTAACTCGAGTTTAGGGCTCGGGAGACGGTAAGATATGCGGAACATGCCACGTTTGTATTGTTGTCAGATGGGACCGCTGCGAAGGAAATACATGCAGGAGAGGAACAATAGAACTTGTCGAATAGGCTACCTACGTCGCCATTTCTAGAATACTAATAGGTCATGGCCGATGAAAGGATCCCAAAGCAACTTCATCCTGCAAATGTATTAAGTAGGTATTATATATATGCAGAAGATTGTTTTTTTTTTGTTCATTATTAAGAAAGAATAATCTATATTATATCAGAGGTCGCAGATGTTCTCCAGCTCTCATACAGTAAGGATCATCAAAGAATGCAATGTCACCCGAATGACCTCATAAAAATAATTTATGAAAATCCTCCAGAAGAAGGGACTGGAATAACAGAAGATTGAAAAGAATCAGGATGAAAGCTTACAGTGACTCCAACCTATCTCGTCGAATCATGACAGTTGACTTTTTTCAAGTTATATCTTATAATATAAATATTATTATGTAGGTACTGGTAGAACTGGGTACTATAAAACAATATTACGTTGTGGCCCACCGCTGGCGCTTGGTGGAATCAACTTTTCACGTCTCTAACTGCAATACACCATGTATCCTACAATAAAGTTGAAAAAAAAATCTACATTTATCAATGTATTGGAGAAACAGCTACTCGACGTGTTCATAGGTGCCTAACTGTTCTGAACATGTGATTGAAAAGCCCAGAATTCGCCCTGGACGGGGGTAGCCAGGCCCCACTTTGTGTATGGGCTGACTGGGCCCAGGGCGCTAGATTTTAGGAGCGCAAAAGTTCCAAAGGCACTATTATTTTTATGTACGCGATATTGTGTAACTCTATTGTAATCCAGAGGACATCAGTACAAATTTTGTCAATGAGTGTTCTCACTTCAAGATGTACGTTGGAAGACATGAAGACGATACCTGAGCTGTATAAGTACGAGTACATAAGAAATAACCACTTGACTACCACTTTTCCCAACCTTGAAGTTGCATTCAGGATCTTTCTGGCACTACCAGTGACTAGCTGTATGGCAGAAAGGGGGTTTCCAGTGTTAGCTCGAGTGAAAAATGCCAAGAGGTCAACTCTTCAAGAGGAAAACCTGAATGCTCTGAACATGATATTACTCTAAAAACCAACTTTTCTGAGATTGTATACAACTTTGCCAATTGAAATTAAGGAAAACATCTGTTATTTAAAACTGTCTAGGCGGCTTTATTCAATTTTATTCCTTTACCTTAATAAAGCTTATGTACTTATACAAATACTTCAAATTATACAGGTACTTATAGCTCATATTTCATTGTTGTGTTCTGTGTGTGGAAAAACTTGGTCGATGCTACATTCTACCTAACTTTGTGTTCTGATTTTGAATGTGAATGTGTTTTAATAATACATTATTTTCTCATTGTGCTACTGTTGGACTTATTCCCACTAAATCACGATAGTTAATGGTAAATCCATGAAAATCAACTTGAAAGGTGACTTCGAGAGCAGAAAATTACTACCAGCGTCAAAATCGAACATCTCGGAAGAGAGAACTGCGATCCCTGGATTATTCAAGTTGAAGCACTTCTGAGGGAAAACAAGAAGTGGAACCAAGTTCTTGGGAAAATCGAAAAGCCTCACAAATGTGGAATCCGTTCAAGCCACGGAAAATTAGGAAGAAGAGGATCAAATAAAAAATCGGACCTGATTCTCGCGAAATCGCCATCGGAATTGATGCACATCAAATACTGCACTACATCAAAATTGAATTATGGCTCAAGCTGAAGCAGGTACATCAATCCTAGAGACCAGCTAGGAAAGCCACATTGCTCAATAATAATAATAACCATTTATTACTGTTCAACTAAAAAAGTTCATTTATACAGATTGGAATGGAAAATTTGACCCCTTGGAGTACTCCAAAAATTCTGGCCAACGAACTCATCCTTTCTTTTGATATTATTGACATTTTTTGGGGGATTTTTTATCTCGATTCCACGGGCAGATATCGTCTGGAGTGACACATTATATACATATAAAAAAAGGTTCAATTTCAGGAATCATTTTAGAATGGTCTGAAACGGATTTCCATGAAAAAAAAATTTCGAAAATTTTCATTACAAAAATTTTGAAGCCATTGCAATAGCTTCATTTTCTTCGAAAATTCGCTAAAAACGAGGTGGGAGACAACTTATCAAGAAAAGAACCACACTGCGAGAGCAGAAAGATGTAAAGAAATTAAATTTCGAGAGTACAAAAAAAAAAAAAGAAAGAAAGGAGAAAGTTACAAGTATATGGGGAGATGTAACTTTAAAATAGGAATGCACTAAACTAAGAACTCGAAATCACCGAAGTGTTTAATGGCGCCGCTCCTAAATCGGCCAACCGAGGGAAGAGACCTGAGGCGAACAGGAAGACCATTCCACAGCCGTGCTCCCGCCACACTAAAAGAATTGCTAAATATTCTAGAGCTATGTGAAATTATTAAGAGGGCGTTTGAGGGAGAAGAAGTAGCTTTGTGGAGAACAGTGGAAAGATAAGAGGGGATGGTGCAGTGGAGAAGTTTGAAGATCAAGATGAGGTGCCTCAGATTGAAATACTGCTTAAGGGGGAGACAAAAAAGTTTAAGGTTGGATATAGGATGACGGGGTTTTCTATATAACGGATGCATGAGTTATGAGCGACCTTGAGTTTGTTGAGATTTGCAGCAATCCGAAAAAATTGAATCACAATAAAGAAAGTAGGTTGCCACCAGTGCCGTAACTAATTTTCTCTTAACATGGGGAGGGGTAAATTTAGAGAGCTTTTTGAGAGGGTGGAGACTACCATAAACTCTGCGGCAAACTTGGGATTAGGGGTGGTCCCGAAAAAAGATGTGTAATTGCGTCAAGGGACGACTTGCCAGCCCCAGAAGTTTTAAGGATTGAAATCATTGAAGAGAGTGATGCAAGAAAGCAAAACCATAATGGTCGATTCTAACTTTGCGTTCTGATTTTGAATGTAAATGTGTTTTAATAATACATTTTCTCATCGTGCTACTATTAGAGTTATTTCCACTACATTACGATAGAATGAAATTGTGGTTTACCCAGAGGCAGACTGTAGTAACCATAGTATAGTATTTACCTTGCATTATAAATTATCCTAACTGTAATGTAGGTACCATGCACAATAAAGTTCAAAAAATAAATCTGTATTATGAATTAAATCGTGGTGTAGGCAGGTAGTAGTACCATGGCTACTTTCAATTTCAAGGGTTGGGGATTCAGGTTAAACCATAAAAATAGAACTTCCATGGTGATATATTTTTCCACTCCTACAGGATGTCCTTGGAGAATAGTTATTTTGACTAAAGATAAATGGCGTAAGAACGCGATAAAGCGTGCCTCGGCCCCAGCGCGCGGCTGACCATTTGCGCGAAAAGGAGGCCCTTGGCCCCAGGTTACATCTAGTTTTTACGCGATATCGCGGGCCTCGGAGCTAAAGGGTGAAGTCTCATGTCCAATCTCTCTTGAGTCATAAGGCTCTTGTCCGGTCTTACGCACTTGAATCAGAGGTGATAGTCTACATTACACGTAGGTACCCATCTACTTACCCTACGTACCGCCAGTTAACTACCAACACTCATCACTATCCTACTATCTTATTAATCAGCCAGTAAAGAATAGGTTTTCTGCTACATATTATTAACCCAGAGAGACGTCTGAGAGTAGACTACCTACCTTCCTACCTAGGTCAGCTACCTGAAGGAAGAGAATGCCCTGGGGGGTTGTAGATCGACCCACATGTCGAAGGACTACTATTGTCTTCTTTCAGACCGTTATGGAAGCCGAAGAAACAAGTATAGCGACTGAGGCAGGTGGATCGTATTTCGTGGCTACTGGGTTTCAATGGACGAGACATAACAGGTGAACTTTTATCAGTTTACGCCCATTGATAGTGCAGGTATACAACAATATAAATTTCACTTGCGAATTTCTAAAATTCGTGAAACTTCCTGTAATTTATTGCAAAAGTACAAAAAAGTAAAATCTTCTTCACCATAAATTTCTAGTTAGATTAAGCCCTGAATGGTCCCGCATGAGTTTCACCGTTGTTGGTCAATAATTCAATATGTAGGTACATCTATGCATCCTTAAGCATTAAATTCTTCATAAATAGGTACAGATTTTCCCACAGTCTGATTATGCTAAAATTTGGAGGGTAGTTAAGGACTAAATTTTGAATCCTTTGAGTATTTTTTTGTTCTCTATGAGTTTTATGATACTTCAAATTCCCATACGATTTATTTTTATATACATTCAATTTTTCCCATGATTTATACAACCACTTAACTATGTTATTGAACACGAGGAAGCACACCTATTTCGTTGACGTATTCAAACTATTTCAACATCTCATAAAGGGCGGTCTACATTTTTTCTAAATTCATAGATTGGTAAATTCAATGCAATCCAATTTGTTTATTTATACGGAGGAAATAATACACAATACATATTTGTTGAGATTGAACCAATTAATGGTAGGTAGTTTACGGAATATGTTAAGGAAATGGAGGGACACAGTGGTGCTAAATGGTTATTTTAGGGACAAAACTTAGGTAGGACCCTCTAAATTTATGGGAAATTTTGCGCTGATTGCGAATATACCCCATGTTTTTATACCTAAAATAGCTCATAACCTCCAAAAATATTTAAAGAAACCTGGAAAACCCCCGTTCTTGACCATTGGAACCGCCCAAAGATGTTTCCATGTAACATAACAGACAAGTTGAAGACCTGAGACTTCTGCGTCGAATGAGACCAACGCCAGATCACCAACACCATGATTTTTGTTGAGTTCAAAGTTTTCCTCTTTCAGATGGGAACATGGCGTTGGTCTCATTCGACGAACTCTCAGTACAGGTCGCCAACGATTACGAGCGGTCCGAATGGTCAAAAACGTGCCTTTTCTAAAATTGTTGATGGTTTTGGAGCTAACTAGCTATTTTATGTAGGAACATAGGGTATATTTGGAATGAGTGTAAAAGTTCCTGGTTATTTAGAGCGCAAAAAATTAAGGGTATATCATGAATCTTCCCTCAACATTTTCAGGTCCAAAAACTCATACAGTAATAGACAAACAAACAAACAGACGAACAAAAATGCTCCTCGAGTTCAAGTAGAATCCTCTCTTACGTTTGGCAACAGTTTTTTTGGACCCTTAATACATAATATATGAATTCTTTCTCTTCTTCAGATAATCGTTAAATTTGAAACAGGTACTTGCAGCACCTACACGGTTTTGTACGAGTAAGTGTGAACCCCGAGTAGTAGGTAGGTACTATTGACTATAACTCGTGTTCAGCCCAGGTAGGTAGCTGACCTGCATCTCAATATACACTCCCCGAGTCTTCCTTTTTTCGTAAGTTTTATTTTCCTCTTTTTTCTCTCGAAACCTCATCATTTATTCATAGTTTGACCGTATCAAAAACAATAAATCACTTCACAGCCAATATAATGAAAGATCCTCTCTTGAGTAAATAGTGGAGAGACTATACAACCGATTAAACCTTCATTTTCACTTCATAATCTTCATCTTCATCATGAATAAACAAAATTTACCGCTCTCCCTAGATGGCATTTTTCAATTATCTATCGATAATGTATTCCGTTTGAATAACTGAGTTCTTTTGCCTTATTTACAACTTGTAAGGTCCCATCTTCGATGCAATTACATTTTGTTTTTAATTCGATTATACTGATCATTATTCACTTACTTGAAATAATGTTTTGGTTGGGTTTTGATTCATTGATCTAGACTATTATAGAGAGCATATTTATTTGGCGGCACACCGAACTGTTTTAAATGAGAAAATAGAATGATTTTCATATCAAACGTATACAAGAATGCCGAAACAGTGGATTTAGGTAGGTACCTAAATGTAGAGTATCAATCATGGGCTTTTGGAATGCTGTTCAATTTTGGACTGTTACACAATACTTACATACTATTAAAGATACTATGGCGTCGCAATTTGAAGAGCACCTGCTTAGCATTTGAAGCGTAATTTAATTTATATAATTTTAACCGTATTTTGGGATAAGAAGAATGAATGATCATTAAGCATATAATACCTATATATTTTGTCGTACCGATAATACCTACGCAATGTTAGCTACCAGTTGGGAATGCTCGTAAGCTTTCCATTCCCTAACTAAAGGGACGTCAACTGTTATGCACAAAATTTTTTCCCGTTTTCTCTAAATGTAAATTTTCCAAAATGTATAGATTTTTCTCAACTCGTTTTTCTCTAAATGTCAATTTGTTTCGTCTAAATATCAATTTTTTCCGTTTTCTCTAAATGTCTTAAAGTCTATTTTGAAATCCGTTGTTGTCGATAGAATTTACCACACTACTTATACCTTATATATTTACCTGCTCCCGACTTAACCTACCACACCACTTAACTCACAATTTGCTTATTATAGGGTTGAGCATCTTTCAAAAACCGCATTTTCTGGTCAACGTGGATGGTGAAAGATTCAGTAAGTAATAGTCACTGAATGCCTGTGTCTGCCTGTTTTACATGGATTTAAGGACCTAAATTGTAAGGATCTTAATCATCTCCCCAAATACAGTGTGGGATTTCCAACCATGAAAAGAGAAAAACTGCTTCTTCCATGGTTGATAACAAAACGATTTGTGCTCGAAGGGGCCGACGACCTTAATCCATCATAGATCGACCATAGAATAGAATAGAGTTTATTCACAAATAATTTTACAATGACATAAGGCAAATAAGTAACAAATAGAATGGTGCTTAGGCGCTGAACATTTAATTCTGACTAAGGACAGGCTATGCCCGTGTTGTTGGGCAGTCACTTGCCAATTGCATAGTATTCTATCAATATTCGATAAAAGTTAAAAATTCAACCGTTCAATAAAAGCTGGAGTTACTTAATCACAAAGTTAAGTACATGATTAACAGCATGATACACCTGTCAACATTTTTATAGACCATCGACTGCGAAAACGGTGTATGCGAAGTTTCGCGCCTATGGAAATGATACCTGCAGAGTCCCTTTATTTTCCCAGATCCTCGCCTACGAATGTTGATGATGGCACTTCAGCGCCCATATTAAGGTTGAGAAATGATTTAAGAGGGCCTGAGGTTGATTTATGGTTTCTTCAATTGATTCAAATAAGTACCTCCTGTCAATAAAAATAGTGAATCATGCATCTTCAGGCATCCGGGTCATCTTCAATCTCAGAATTATCGGCCTTAGCGTCTTCCTCTATTCATGTTCTTCGTTCTTGTCATTTTCACGAGCGGAATGCTCAACGTTGAGCTCTATCTCCATCAATTCTGGCTTGGCCTGTGACTTTTTTCGGATTCTGTACAAGAAAGATTTGACTGATGACCAGTTAGGAATGGAGGTGACGAATTCTAGTCCTTTATCGCTGACACTTGAAAGTTCATCTTCAAAGATTTTAGGTATTGGGACGTCCTCTTCTCTTGCCCTCTTTTTGCATCGTGCTACCCATCTAGATACCTCAAGTTTCCCAACGTCAGGAACACAGGAATGAGGGGAAGAATTCTTAACTTCACTGCCTGCAAAATAAATTGGGTACCTAAGAACTGAGAAACGACCTTGAAGAAACTGATCTAATTACTTAAGGGGGCAAGGGACGGAGCCCAAAATGTCCTCCAAAATTCCTAAATCTCAGCTACCGAAGGGTTCATAAGAACTCTTACTATAACATTATTAATACTTAGGACCAATAAGTTTAAAATAAGGATAACCTCCCCCTCCCCTAACCATTTTAGCGTTGCACAGTTTTTTCCATTTTTCTCGACCAATTTCCAACGGATTTTGATGCGGCTGGTGGCATTCTTCCTATTTTTATATTCTCTGGGGTGACGTTTTGCATTTATGTCGATTTGACTTTTAAAAAAGGGCGTGTAAAACTCAAAATTA
>JAEMON010000015.1:22705407-22728976 GCA_030264115.1 Lygus lineolaris
TATTAGTAGTTGTGTTTTAATCTTCAACTGATTTAGTCATTGTACACCTTGAACGCTTCAAATTAACTAGAAACAGATTTTGAAGTAAAATACTCTTTGAGTCTTTGAGCGGTCGTATTCCTGTATCTATATTTGTCAAACTTGAGTTGAGGCAGCAGTTGGAACTTTGAAAAACCAGGGCGAAGGCTGCAGTTGGAACTTCTAGAACAACTGTATTGTTGAGGCCACATTGGGATCTTGCGCATGTCAAACCAAGGTTGCCAGCGCAGTTGAAATCCGATGAAATAGTTCGTGCCTGCATTTGAAACTTTAGTCGAGGCTATCGGGGCGTTGTCATGGTAGAGGCTGCATCAGTTGAAACTTTGTCACTAAAGGGCGGGGTTCATTTGGAGCCTTGTGAACCTGGCCGAAGGAATCCTTTCCAAACAAGGTCGAGTATCTCTGCAGTTGGGACCATGTCAAATGTCTCTGGATACCTACTCCCCTTAGCACATATATGACTAGAAGACAATTGCTCAACTGAAAGATCGTATCTACTGAAAACATCTAAATGGGGATAGCTCGCGAAAGAAGTGTTTCAGCCAAACTCTAACCATGGCAGAAAGTATAATAGCCACGAGAAGCAGTAATTTAAGTTTAACTTGATTTTACGAGGGTGGATCAAATATAAACGAGCCTTTTGTCGTAGCACACAGTAATAGGCTATAAATTGTAAGGTGATATATTCTAAACATAATAACTGACTCGCGAGCACACATACAAACAGACAGATAGACATGAAACCAAATGTGTTCAGAAAGGTCACACTAGGAAAATGCAAGTAGGTATAGAAATTTTATTCTGGAGAAAGAATCTGGGTTTTCTACGTTTAGTTTTCCGTAAATTTTTATATACCTATTCCGTAGTTTTAATTTTTTATTTATTCTTTGAATAGGTAGGTACTTATTTTTTTTATAGGTGTGCTACTAATGCTTGCTTAGTTATTTTCTTCTTTTTTCAATCTTCACTTATAAATTCTTCCTAAATATAAATTTAAACAATTACAAACAACTGCAACCAGAAGTCGACTCATCAAATCGCTGCGTTTTACACCATTCGCCGTCGCAACCTAATCTTCAAGCAATGAAGGTAGACCAGCGTCATCCTCCAATCCCAGGCTTCCCGCGAAGAGGGTAATGGCTCAAATCACGGAGAGCTGGTTTTTGACTCTCACCCATCCAAGGATGTGTGAGAAGGAGCGGGACTCATTTATAAATTGTTTGTTTTTTAATTGTAATGGCCACAATAATTTATAAAGGACAGAGTGGTTGAAATGACCAACTAGACTTAGGTTGATTATTTATTCCCAATGTTTCGACCCAGGGCCTATACAGGAAAACAAGAACAAGTGGAATTATAAGACTAAAGAACAGGTAGGTATGAGAGCTGTTGAGAAGGTGCAAAATATAGATTGGTGATAACATAGTAATACAAAATAGATAGCGAATTTACTTACATGTTAGTCTTAGACTCTAACAAGGCTGGTGGATAAACAATTAGTTTTTACAAAATGTGCATAAACTATGAAAATATGAATGAGTGTCTTTAGAAATGATAAGCGATAAGAGGGGGTAGGTAGGTAACAGTAACAAGGTTGTTTAGAAGGCTAGGGGTGTTTTTGTGGCGCAAATTTGGAAAATATCCAATTACCTACTAAACATTTAAGTCTGATCAGGTACCTATCGAATATTAATAAAAATCTGGTTAATGACCAAGAACTAATACACATATTATGTCTATGTACTTTTATCAACGTTACAAACTAAGAGGGCCCATGCGTCTTGATTGTAACGACGTAGCCAACAATAAAGATGATTGAATTTTCAAAAATGATTTTCACGTTGGTACCTATACCGAAACGATGTAATATTGTTTGTAAATTTATATTGCGGAGCTACTTGCATAAAAATTTTAGCTCCCTTGATACTGAAATAATAGTATATATTATTGAGCCATAATATCGTAATAAGTTACCTGTCCAGTATATAGGATAGGTACTTGATTATTATGTACAGATTATAGGATACTTCGTATTCTATTCGTTTGCCTGAGCTCGCGATTATTTTTGCCTTTTGTTCGAGCACTAACTTCCATTTGAATGTAATATGCATTCAGCAAACGGATGTTAGTCGGTTCCCAACATAAAATCTTCCCCTTGTAATCTACCGAAGACTGGAACTTGATGTGCAAGCATTGCTCTTTTGCACGTTCGTGCTCCTTCCTAGAAAAACGAGGTATTCAATCACATTTTTTCTCCCCATTCGCTTCCTTTCGATGCGTCAACGGAATTGTTCGTCCGTCGACTTCTAGTTTTACCGAAAGGCACTCGTAAAACCCGACATGCAACGTCGTTGTTGTTGTTCAACAACCTTCGAGAAAATGAAGTTGGCTAGGCTTAGAAACTTCTAAGTGCGATCGACTGAAAAACTGCGATTGCCCCGATGTTTATGACCATGAAAAAGTTTCAGTGAGCGCCGCATTCGCCATGCGTCGGTACCTAATAATTGCTAACGTTTCGTCCTGTCGATCGCACCATCCACGGTCAATCCGATGTTACGAGTTTCTTCCCATCAGACCGTTCTATTAAAGTGTCACTGTCTTCAAACCGCTATTAAAGATATCCTATTGCGGGAAGGCTCTTTTTTTTTTTGGTTTCAACCGGTTTGTACGTTGATTGGAGCGCGTGTTATTTTATTGGAAAAATGGTGAAGGGACATTCAATTTAGTGTACAAGCGGTTTGCACATTGATGATGAAACCAAGAGATGAGCATGATCGAAGTCAGACGTATATACGATCGTCAAGAAGATGTTCATGATATACACCAACGATGAAATGAAAAGATTATTTATAATATCAATGATAAGCTCATCATTAAAGCACTACTCTCTCTCCCCCCCCCCCCCCCCCCCCCCCCCCCCCCACCCCTTCCCCAACAATTACTGCCCACGTTGAATAAGTACTTACCTTGCATATATAGATGTTTCATATTGGATACTTGTTCATGTTAATCTTCCTGTACCTACTACCAACATGTAACCCTGGAGGTATGTTTCCTCTTTGATCTACCATACTTGGAGTAGAAAGTGTATACCTTAAATTTCTATATCGTACTTTGTATTACCTTTCTTCACTTCTGTGCATTGTACCACACATTTCCTCTGTAAGCGTGCAATATTGGCATTGTATAGCTTTCTAACCTGTATGGTTCCGCATAGCTGGACCACTCCAACATCAGCTGTCACCCCCCCACCCCCCTCCCCTGCATGCATAGTGTCGAAAAGGAAGGAAAAGGTATTTTTCTCATATTAGGATCACTTAACCCGGCCTAAGGGGCCCGCTGGTACCTACCAATCAGAATCCATTTTATATTCAACTAGCTTTTAGGAATATCTAGAAAATAAAAAATATAGGCACCTACCTACAAAAAAATATCGAATAGTAAATCCCCATAAATAACGAATCTCAGCGCACTACGGGTGGAGAATGATGAAAATGATATAATGTTTATTATTACAATAACTACTTAAGAAACACACTTAAGACCTATCCACACAACTCCTTCACCTTGTCTGGGGTGTTCATACGTTCTAATTATGAACAACAATGTAAAAAAAAGAAAAAAAAGGAAGTTGGGTTTTTGGATGATCACAAAAAATTTTACTTTTTCTGTGACCCTTCAGGTGGGCTGAGGAAAGTATACATAATAAGTTTGCAGAAAGAGGTGTGGCACTTATTCACATGTTGCTTTCTCGTATTCAATGTCTTGAAGGCACAGTTCAAGACCGCGTGTTCATATTTATCTAAACCGATAAATATCGACAATTTTTCTTCTCATTGAAGTTTGACTTTTTTTCGTTTATGCTTGCTCAGACGCTACCGTTGATCTGATTGCTATGATGTTCATAGGAGACTATCTAGGGCGTAATACCCAATCGCTGAAAATGTCGTCTGAACGGTTCAACCCAAAGGAATTGTTCTGGTATCGTTGAATTAGTCATAAAACGTTATTTTCTCCGGATGCCATCACGCCCGAATCTGAGTAAAATGTTGTAAAGAGAAACCTATAAGTACCTACTAATAGTACAAAACGTGTTTAATCAGTCAACGTTGCAAATTTTTAATGAAGGTTTGATGGTGAAGGTGGACAGTGCGAGAGGTTTGTCCGTGGCGAGAGTGCCATTGCGAATAAGAAGTGACCCCAACAAAAGTGGTAGGTGCCCACAGGATTTTGAAATTGTCAACGGCTTTGGGCGCTTAGAGGGCTTCACCTATCGAGGTCACCAGACCGGTCTTTCTCCACTAGACTTACTTCTAACAGCCGCGACATCTTGCGTAATGGACATTGAGACAGGTGTAGTGTGGGGTAACAACCTGTTTTATGACGTGCCCTATCACCCTCTTGGTTCTGCGATGCTGTTTTTCTATAGTGAAAAGACACAGGGTTGGTACCGTTGGAACGAAACGGACACGAGTCCTGTCGTGATGTCGTTTGGAGCACGTGCAGATCGAGACATTGACTACGATAAAATGAAATTCCTCAACTGTTAGTTAATTTTTGGTTACCTAAAGAACTTGGGGCTTGCACTTGCGCTTAGTGATACCAACGCTCTGGATACCTACCTCTCTGTGCTTTGCATCTGTGGTGATCGTTTTCGTTACAGACCTTTCTTAACCTGACCTTTCAGACCTTACAGACCTTTTGTCAGCTGATGTTTCATTACCGAGTTGTTGGCTAACCTTTGTTCCTAACGCAACCAGTCTAATCCTTCAAATGGTGTAGCACTTTCAGGTAAAATTCATGGTTTTCTATGCGAATTTCAAGGATTTAAATGTCAAATTAAAGGCTTTCCATTTTAAATCTAATGTTTCGAATCAAGTTCCGGAAATTGACAATTAATTTGAAGTAGGAAAACCTCTTTAGTTTTTTGGAGTCTTGAATTTTTTGGAAATGCTATATAATATAATATCCGGTTCGTGAGCGTTAGCCTTTGAAATGTGTCCTACAAAGAAAACAGTCTTGACTTTAAGTTCCCATAAATAATGTGTCTACACACCCGTTTCAAATTTCCTATTCAAATAATGATCCGATTCCACTAGAATTTTAAGGGTACTAGTTAGGAACTGTTGTGACATAATTACTTAACAAACACATTCCAATGATCTGTAACTACGAGGAGACTAGGAAAATGATATGGCACAACTTGTGGTGCCGAATTTTTCCATTATGTAGTTACTTTGATCAAGAATGTATTCTAGGTAGGTATACTCGTCATAATAATAAATACTACACGCCTACAAGACACCCACCTACCTATAAATCTTTCATTTCTTTTTCTTATTACTTCTTAAACCTTTTCTTTCTAATTAGTATTCATTTTCGTTAGTATTTCAACATAACCGCCATGAGCAAGTTTTTTTGTGGCTCTGAAAGACCCTGTAATTTCACCGCATTTTGACTGTTCGCATGAATAATTCCACGGGATACGGAATGAGCTGTCGGTCTCTTTAAAGGCTGGGTTAAAAAACATGGGTTGATAGAACATATCAATCTAGTTTCTCGCTTGAAAGACATTTATCCTTTCAACAATCAGCTAATATAAAAGTTCCTTCTCTCGAAAATTAAAAACCATAGAAAAATTCTTGGTTCAACTCGTTTGAATGGACATTCTTATCAAGTCTCTTCTATTAATAACGGTTCTCGCACGAACTAACCGTCCGAGTTATGGTCAAAGATGACACCTCTTATTTACATGGAGGATGAGAGCTGGGACCTTCCTGGAGGCTGGCATTGAGGAGCTGTTGGACCTACGTATAGGACGAGGAAGCCACTCCGAACTCTTATGGGACTGGTTTGGATCTGGATACTCTTCAGAGTGGCTCGTGTGGACTTCTAAGGACGCCTCCAGCTGCTATGATTGCTGGGTAACTCTGCTGCGAATCATAAGGACTTATCCTATAGGTACCTATAGTATAAGAGAACTCCTCTTCCTGTTCAGTTTACAGGCAACTGTGGCCACTCCGAGGCTTAGGTACCTGAACGATCTGCTGATGTCCAGCACCCAAATGGTTCACCAGGGCTGGTTTCTTCAGGGTTTTTGGAAGAAAGACAACCCTTGAAAGACAGGCGTATCGATTGTTCATAAGGCGAGGGTGCTTTCAGGGGTACTCCTGCTGCATTGGGCAGATCTTGTTGAGGGAGATTGGACAGCATTGGTAATTTGGTCGTATGAAAGCGCTCTACATTTGAAAAATCGAGAGTATATATATGATTGATTGCGAGTTCATAGAGGGTTGATATGACTTGTTTTCTGGTATCACCCGTGATATAAAATTAATGAAGACAGCAGTTGAGTCTTTACTGGTTACCTTTGGGCGAGACGGTTACGAGCGATCTTGTTTGTTATATAGCGCCACGTTTGATTGTTAGTATGAGGCCCCAAGCCTTGAATCTATATAGGTGTCGGCCAGGCGCGGGTTGGGAGAAAAACAGCTTCAGTGATGAGATAATGAACCGACCTTGGAACACTTCTTTCCCTTTGGGGGCTTTAGTTTCCAGGACCCAAATTAGAGGGCAGTTATCCGTGGAGGCACCGACAGTAAACAAGGGGGACCTAGGTGATTGAGAGGCTCCGCCCTGCTCCCTTCGCCCATTTCAAATATCATGCCAGGGCAGAGGTGGCAGGTGGACCCCCGTACTAACATCTATCATTAGCAACAAACCTCACGATGTTCCTGAAGCATCCGCATCTGCTTTTTGGATATAATAGTCGGAGCAAAAGTGTTATTAGGTGGGAAGCTGCACAACAAATCCTCTCGGATCAGGCCTTTGTTGACACCTTATTGTGACGCTGCTCCCCTCCGACAACCAACAATATGTTGCGAAAATCACACCCGTGCTCTACAACCAATATGAGACCCAGCAGGAGGTGTGGGTGACTGTTCTCCACGCTCGAACATGCTTTGGGCTTTAGTAGCGAGAATTTGAATCCTGGTCCCCAATTCATTACATAGGTAGGTCGGTCGTTAGTAGCTCGTTACTACCATACAGTTCCCCAGAATGGGACACAGCGGTGGTCGGTCCAACTCTAACATTTTCTAGACCTTGACCGCTGGGGATATTGTGGGTAAATACTACTAGATACTTCCTGGGTTTTTACCCTTCAATCTCGAGACATAATCTCTGGATCCAACGCTGATACTAAAATGTTCAGATCTTGCAAGATATTCAATTTTAAGAACTTTCTGACAGATCATAGCAACGAAAGCTACTTCATAAGTAGGCATATCTAATTATAATTTTATGATCCATGATCAATGATTCTCAATAAGACGTCGTATTTTCCATATACCTACTTGCTGATAGTTTGTCGTGCTTACGTGTATTGAGACCCAATTAATATAATCTCTGCAATTAAATGGGTCCCAAAAGAACACTGGAATTAGATGTGATTAATATGCCAATACCACAGTGGAGACGCACCCAGGGTCGTCTGTACGATTTGAGAAAAAATTATCAACAATTTTCCTAACAATACTCATTGATGTTTGAACTCATTGCAATCAGTTGCTTAATTTTATTCGAAAGTTTGCTACCAATATGACTGCCTATGTCAGGTTCAACATATTATGGCAATTTAGGTACGAGTAAGTAGGGTAGAGATAGGGAATTCTTCGAACGGAAAGTGCAGTTCCAGTGACCGACAAACGTGGCGGAAACTCACTTATTTGTGGGTTGATCTCATCCAGTTAGTCCCCACTCGTGACCAGTCAGTCCCCCGACGGAAGTCGGATTTATACGTAATGAAGCTAGTGAAGTCATCGTACAAAGGACTGCCTGAAAAAGGGTTGCAAGGAGCAGCCCAAGTGACTAATGAAACCCTGAAGGAGGAAGCGAGACAAACTGAAAAGGCGTGTGATGCCGCTGTCAACAAGATGAAGGAGAGGCCACGGAGGTTTCTGCTACCGAACCGACCATCTCACCTCGGCTAATGATCGGGGGAAGCGTCCCTCTAATAACTTCATCATCCTCGAGGGGTCTACCTGGACCCATCAGGCTGTGCGCAATTGAGGCGCTCTAGGCGAGGTTGAGTTCTGGGAAAGATCATTTCAACGAGATCGACTCCTCTGGATGGAAGAGAGGGGGCCATAACGATCAGGCCTGGAGGTCATCAATACCCATCGTAACGTTATATCCCGTGATGAAGTCCAAGTCAGTACCTGTATGAACTATGGTTGCCGATGCAAACATCCCGCATTACTCTCCTTTCTCCCAAAATTCACCCTTTATAAACTAAACTACCCCTTTCTTATTTATTGTCTAAATTTTATTCATTCTCTGTAACTATGCCTTATTGCGTATCATGACCAAGTTGAGGGTAGAGGTATACCTATCTACGATCTATAGAAGATCACTCATCATCTACACCTCAGAGTTGACCGTTCTTTTCCAGCTGAATCCACGAAATTGTGTTTTCGGAACAATGTTCTTTTAAAAATGAATTTTATTTTACACTAAGTACAAAAGAATCTAGTTGAGGAGTTGAAATCATGTACCTATTGTATCAAGAATTTTAATCAAATTCGAGGAAACATAACGGCGACTGAAAGAATCTTTGGCAATTTGCTGATTAAGTCATACTGGTAATGTGGTATTCGAAGAATGAGCGTGGGTAATCTCAAAATTTGTTTGGTTGTTGAGGTCTGGTCCAGATGGATTCACTGTCGATTGTCGAGATGTACTGGCCACTTTAGTTAATATAAACTTTTTGTATACCAAAGAACTAGTCCCAAACACATCAACCACGAGTAGAGACACTAGAATCACTGATTCTAGTGTCTTTACCCGAGTCATATCTACGAAATAATGGGTACTACTTACTCCTTATTCGTCAAATCGGCCATCTCTAGTACAATGTTCAAAATGTTGTTAGCTACGTACAGAATTTCATTTGGCGGTTGAACTGATGGTTATTTTTCATTCCGAAGGTAGGGCTCAGGGTTGCTAGTATACTATATAATATTATGATCCATGGGTGACTAAGACTGTTATTTCCATTAAAGTCCCTACTTATGTCTCTGGGCTACCAACATTTCCTTACCTAGAAGCAACAAGCAAGTGTGGGTTTGCGTTGTTAAAAAGTGTAGGAGAGCTACTGTTCAAAACCTATATAGCACAGCTATTTCTGACTCCAAGCTATTTCGAGATTCAAGCTAAGTAATGAACGTCACGGGCAACGTGACACGGTCTATTACTCAAAACCCATTTGAAAAGCGAGAAATGAGATGCAAAGCGTGGGAAGGCACTCTCAATGGTCGGTGTCAACCTAATCATACGCCTCACCCAAACTTTCATTGTCCCAAAAAAGAAAGAACTGAAAAAATACTATATTTCTGGGGGTCCTTTTGTTTCCTGTGCTTAAATCATTGTGTAAGGATGTTGTAAGGTATTTAAATCAACGCGTCGTCGTTCATAAAACGAATTGTGACTAATGTTAAATAGGAAGGAAACTGCTCATTAGAGCTCGAAGGATTTTGACGGTGGTTTTCGATGCGTATCTCATTCCCAGTACGAGCTGTGAAGTGTTAACAGCCGAAGATCCTGCCTCTTGGGAGGGAGGGACTCTTCTAAGCTATAAATAACCTCCTGTAGGATAGACGCGATGAAAACATCCTCTAAATTTTGACTTAGGGTGCAGAAAGGACCTTGTATAGGATTAGTAACGTTAACAGCAGGTATTTTCATTTTTATTTTCAAGACTTGAACAAAAAATCACATCTTTTCATTGAAGGGAACACTAACTTACACACATTAGCGAGTGTTTTGTTATTTTAGAATCAGGAATTGATTATCTCATGGGACGCAAAATGTTAATCCGAAAAAAGCAAATAAAAACTTTCGATTGAGTGATATTTATCTAAGCTGACAAACATCGATTCCCAAATAATATTGATTTTTTAAGTTTGCCTGTGTAGACGCTAGTAGGCCTAATCCGTACGCAATCCCTGAAAATTTCGAGGACAGACACACCCAGAAAGACCCCCAAGGCTGATAGACAGACCGACATAAACGGAACCAAATTTGTTCAAGAAGGTCAAGTTGTGGAGTGGAAAACATTTTACCTCCAAAGAGTGATATGGCTTCTGCTCCCTTTGGTAGACTCTATTCAATTCAATCCTAATTTATTCAGAAAAATATTTTTACATTGCAGAACGAAAATAGTATACAATAAAAATGTATTATCATTTTCTTAATTTTGAATTCTTTGAGCCTAAGGTCTTATTGACCTGTCCAGGCCCTTTATTTCCAATTTCATGGGACGATTGCATACTACTTATTATGTTGTTAACTTGTTCCATATGAAAATGAATTACTACATGATGTAGCTCTTCAATTAGTTCTTACAATAGTACAACAAACTTCAACAAACTGACATATTGTAAACATATAACAATATTGATTATAAAATATTACAACCTACTAAAAAATACTTACTAAAACTTATTAATAATGATAATAAAGATTATTTATCCTAATTTAAATTTGATTTCATTTTTTTGTTTTCATTACTCTCAATTTTTAAACATTCTAGAGACAGTTTTTGAATTTTTCAATAGACTTACGAGCAAAAAGAATCTCGATGTTCATTAATTTCAGGGTGTTTTTTGACTTGAGGGTTCCTTTCCGTGTTCCTTGTCAACGAAAACACTAGCAAATATCGTCTAAAGCAAGAACTGGCCAAAAGTAATCCAAATAGCAGTTTTTCCGTAAAGTGCTCGAGCGAAAACATACCTACAGCGCCTTGACCGAATGTCTGACTACCGTGTCTAAGTAGATTTTTTTTGCCAAATAAATTAATACTCCACTCAAGTTGAGCTAAAATTGCGACTAGATCTTCTCAGTGCATCTTCGTATTTCATACTTATGTGTAGGTACTTCATATACCAAATGTATACCAATGGCTTCGTGTTGATGCCTGAGCAGACCGTCCGCAGTCGGCTATTGAAAGCAAACAAAGAATCCTTTTGAATTGATAAGAACCTCTTTCAAAATACCTCTTGATTAGGGACTCATCCTCGTTCTCTGTGATCTTACATCGAATTAAAATTCCATCCTTTAGATGGGAACATGCAGGGGTTTTTAGGAGTTAGATGCCGCCCGGTCCATTTCAAAAAATAATAAATAGGTTCGAAACTCCACGTTCTTATTCGGTTACCGTTTTCGGCTGGGAAGACGTAATTTGTAAGCATGTGAGATTAATAGCTTTATAATGGGTAGCGGCGTAATAGGCTAAGCTGGTAGAACTCGATTAGCTGCATCATACGTGCAGCGTTCCGATTATTTAATCGAAAAACTAGCAGCTGGATGGGAGCGACCAGCAAATTAGTTTCTGAAAACGGTGCTAAGTTTTATATTAGTCATTGCCTTGTTGTCATTTCTGAATGATAGATGGCATGGAATCCTGAAAACAAAAACAAAAAATGAAATGCACGGATTTAGAGACGAATGATGGTTGTAATTCTTGTAATTCGGAGTATTATGGATCTCCAAAATATCATCCGTAAAAACATCTGATTGAGAGTAATCCAAGGATTCCTCCATCTACAGATTCTAAGGCTTATCGGTTTCAATTTTGTGGAATTTGTGTAGAATTTAAGACCCCTCTACTTTTGAAAATCCAAGGATTAGCCATACTATGCAAATCTCAACCATTGTTCATTACACATACATATTATGAGTCAAAAGCTATGGAGAGTTCTGTGAGTATTTGCGACGTTGTCATTGGCGTAGTAATACTGAACCGGATGCAACTAAATTTATGGGGGAATCAACGAGCTAGCTATGAACTACCTCCGAAATTTGAGAGATTTTGGGATACATGCGGTTTGATGGTTTTCGTGTTTTGCGCATGCGCAGGGGCTACCTATAAAGAGGTTGAAAGACGGATCCTTGCCTAGAGTGTATTTTATAAGATTTAACGTATCTGGTGTTTAGTTTGTGTGTGTAATTAGTGCGAAAATAATTTAGGGTCGCATTTAGTAACTTAAACTTGGTCTGTCATCATATTTATGTAGCCTGTTTACTGTTTTACACTTTAGGGTTACAATGTGTTACCAAAAATAATATAGTACCGGGACAGCTGACAGAATTCCATAGACATAAACATATGAATTCTATAAAAAAAATTCTTCCGAAGTGTTCTTGGAACAGCTCTCCTCAGCTGACTGAGGCCATGACTTATTTTTTCTTTCTTGCTATACTATTTTTTATCTGATGATGAGATTTAGACTTGATTCATAAATAAATATTACACTTAATGCACAACATCGATCTAAGTTAGATCACAAGAATAATATCCTTTAAAAAAAAGTGTTATTAGGTGGGAAGCTGCACAAAAAATCCTCAAGCATGAGTTGATGGGCGAATTTTCAAAGATTAATTTCAACCGATTTGATGGGTGATTCTTATAGAAAATTCCACGTTGATTCCGACTATACCATAATATGTTTAAGATGGTAATTTTCACCAAAAATCTCAAAAAACATGTTTTTTTGTTTTTTAAGCGATTTTTGACCATAAATTTTCAAAATTAAACTCCTTGGAGTACTCCAAAAATTCTGGCCAACGAACTCATTCTTTCTTTAGATATTATTGTAATTTTAAAATTTGTTGGAGTAAAATCAGGAATCGTCTTAGAGTGGTCTATTTTCAAAAATTTGCACTACTAAAATTTTGAAGCCATTGTAATAGCTTCATTTTCTTCGAAAATTCGCTTGTAGATCTTATATTCATCGATTTTAAGAATTTTTAAAGTGTGAGAGCGTCTGTAAGTAATTTCACATGCTTTTAGTCGGGGACGTTGGTGTTGCTGCTTGGGGCCGTTCTTACATGGTACGTAGTCTAGTGCGGGGACGTTCGTACTTGTGCGCCCTACAATGTATGAGATGAGGTTTATGCTGGGGTTAACTAATCCATTCTAGTCATTCAATCCATCCATGAAAATCGTACCTGCACCTTCACCGTCTCAAGGTAAGTTCGATATCAATTTTTTCTGGCACAGCGGGTGGTAAGGCAGATCTTTTTTGTGGCGGACGACCCGCAAAACGCGTGCTGCCCCCAAGCAGAATCCTGACCCGGATTGAAAGGCGGTCCTCCACATGAAGGAGATGCCGGCAGGAGGTGATGGGCGCCCCTCAGTGAAGACGTTGGAAGAGGTTGGAGGCCCCACCGAAAAACCCGACACCGTTAGGAAGTTAATCGAGAGTGCACGATACATCAGCCTTCTCCATCTCTATAGCTTCTCTGCTCTCTCCACCGATACCTCCGGGTGGATACCTGGTGATCTTTTTGATCTCTCACAGGAATGAGATGTGCAAAGTTGGTGGGGGATGACCGTGAAGGGAAGACAATCATTAGGATTGCATACAGTACGATTTGGATCATTTCAATTTCGTACACGAAACACAAGCCTTTTCGATATTTTGTAGCATATCCTCGCTGAATCTTCCAATTCCTGGTGATTTTCTCCAAAAGTATGGGATCTCATGCAAAGTTGGTGGGGGGATAAATATAAACGAACGTAGAAGTCAATGATCAAGGAGGGCACATCAACAGATTTTGACGTTTAGTAAATACTTAGGGTCAATATATCAGTTCCGGTACGATCAATTCAATATTTATGTAAGAAAGAAGCCGAAGAAAAGAAAACCGAAATGTTCGAAGCCCCATCGTTGCTGATTCCTGGTATTAATAAATGTTAAGCATTCGTTAAGCCTTTGTCAATAAAATTATAGTTAAAAAAAGGATGTTCACCATAATCCATTTCCGATGTTATTTCCCACCACTCCAGCTCTCTATGCTCGTGCTCTAGTATAGCACGAATGGTTTCAGTCATAATCAGAGAGGAGAGCGATGATCTTCATGAAAATGTAGCAACTTGAAAAATTACATTTCCAGGCGATATGATTTGCCCCTTGATCTGTGTTCAGAAAATATGACATAGAGCTTGTACATTCGTAGCAATCTACATAGCAGGTAGTGCTTTTACGGGTGGTTGTTATATTTATACAGAGATTGATTTCATCGTAACGAGTCCATGTTTTTAGACATGCCCTGGAGTATCAAATTCTGTATCACAACTTCTAATCTTGGGAGGGTTTTTAATCATTAATCGTCATTAATCATTACAATACAATATTACAATCCCTCCCATATTATGGAGTTCTAAAAAGTTACAAGTGCAAGAATAAGGAAACTTCTGATCCCTAAAAACTGTGTTCCCTCTGAAGCCAACGAGAACACACATAGAACGTAGAGCGGTGACTGCCCGAAGCACGAAAAATGTTCGATCTTCCACTTTGATTCATAATATTGAAAGCTTGAAAGAGGAAAGGAGGACGTCCGTTGAAGGAAAAAATTAAAACAACGACAGCATAACGAGATATCCTTTGGAACGTGGATTCTCTTGATCCAGCGATAAGAGAATGCTGCGAATGTAATGAAGGAAAGAAGAAAGAAGTCCAGACAGGTAAACCCCACGATACCCCCCGCTGAAGCTGCATTTTTTCTCAGCAAGGGCTCTTCATTCCCCTCCTTCTACTTCAATCAGGGTCAAACGGGTTAGAAGACAGAAAAAAAACCGGATCTTCCTTCAATAGCCAATCTAGCTGATAGTGATAGCCAATCAACCTAGCTGTTGAAGATAGTGACAGTTTAATTGAAATTCCAAAGAATTGCGATTTTAAACGTCGGATATAGATGATGTCATTTGACTAGACAAAAGGGTTTTTCAATTACCTTCCTATGATGATTTAAATTAATATAATTTATTTCTGTAGATTTGGAATAATGCCAAGAGTGTAATTATTGAGTGATCCGCAAATTTCACATTGAAAAAGCGGAAACAGTTTGAGGTGAAAAAAAGCCCAGAGGTTATAGGTTCGAGACCAACCGGAGCCACATTTTTTAACCTCACTCCTGTTTCCGCTATTTATTTATGTTTCAGTCCCAAACCAATTTAGAATTTTTGCTTCACACTTCACGACAAGGAAAGTTGACCAAGTGAGCCAAGTTAAGGTCGTAGACCAACAAGTAGGTACATTCTTATAGGTAAAATTCAAGAATTTAGGATATAATATGATGGTTCTTTGAAAAGTCGCAAAACTATATTCATACTGCATGGCTGAAACTTTTTTTCTTGTTTGTCCTTGAACGAATTAAGGCATTCTGTACGAATTGTACTTCATAAAATATCCTCTAGGCCAGAGGCTCTGCGTCTTTAAAATTGCTCTCTTTCAAGCGTAAAACGCCTCACAACCTTTAATAATTAGAACACAGTAACTATAACCTTCTAAGAAGTCCCTTTGCAAGCCACGACAGAATGTGTTGAAGTCCCCTGTTTCAACCTTTTTGGGTACCTAAAGAGACTCTGAGTAAGGCGGGAAACTCGAAGCAGGTAAGATAAAAAGGACGAGAGTTCGAAAAAAAATAAAAATAAAAATCTTCGAGCCAAACCACAAAAAAAGGTGGCACAAAATAGAGACGTTAGTCTCACAAACAAGGGTTGAACCCTCCAACCTGTTTTGATTGCACGTTTATTTGGCTGTCCTCTCTACTTAACGTGGGATTAATCATATAAATCGAAATCGGATGGGTTCGGAGGGGAAGGCATGACGAAGTCGCACCCTGCCGATAACGTGGGGGAGATGGAACATCGATAAGTTCGGTACCTTGAGAGGAAAAAGTCCTCCAGTCTAATCGATCGTATCTACTTCCATGTAATTGAATCGAAGCAAGAGCGATTATGGGGCTGATTTGGGGTTCCCGATTTGGTTCTTCATCGTGGTATAAATAGACGTCTTTCTTTTGGATCGAGATGTCATGGATGTTGATAGTAATCGAAGATGTAGATAGTTGGAAGAACATCCAAGAAAGCAGGGTAAAATAAATAGTAGTGAGATGGATTAGCATTCTACAAAGTACCTACCTATATTTATATCGAGCGCCGAATACCTGACAAATAAGTACTTACATTGGAAAAGAATTCCACCCGTTAGAAAAGTTTAAAGATTGCGCGATAAAATAACTTATGCATCATCTAAGGGCCAATATCCTACTGCATTCCCAGTTTGAGAAACATCGGTCCGTTAGCTATTCAATGAGATATTTATGTTTGGAGGATTTCAAATTTTACTCATACCCAGAGATGACATTCATAAGACTATCCAGCAATAACGTGGAAATCAGTGAGAGCCATTCTGCCCGCCACAGGGAACACTCATGTTGGCAAAGGTAGTCATAAAATTTCCAACCAGAGGACCAACTTTTTACCCGGTTGAAGGAGAGTAATGTGTTCATTCCAAGCTTCGTTGCAAACTTTTAATGGGCCATTTTAAGAGCTTTTCAAAATCAGGGAATTACTACAACTAGTTACGAGTCCATTGCTAAAAGCATTAGAGGTATCTCCAATGAACAAAGATGAAGACGGAATACTCACCCCAGAACAGGTAGAGATGATGCAGTTCTACGGCCTTGTTACCTTTTTTTTCGTGATTAAAACTCCTACCAATCTACTTAATAGAGGTACTGTAATTTGGTATGGGGAAGGTAATAACACCTTCTTTTTAGTCACGTTTGTTGTGCTCAATTAGGACGGCTGTAAAAGAAGGTACTTTTAACGAGGTTTCAACGAAACAGTCGAGTCCTTGACGAGTTTTGATGGGTATAAAATTCAGCGAGCGTCAAATACTCGTAGCTCAACCAATAATCTTTTGATTGGTTGTTGGTTGTATCTGAGAAATTACCGTTCAATCATCTCAATTGGGCATCCCATAATGTTTTTCAGAGATTTCTGAACAAATTTAGTTTTAGACTCACTTCCCTCTGAATAGATCGTTGTAGTACGAATGGTAACCACTGCTCATGCCCAAGCATGGATTTGTGTAAACACCAATTTCTCAACGACCTAATGGTCTGAACTGAAGTTGGGGCTGGTCTAATGAATCAGCGGTAGTTACTTCGCATGCGCAAACATGACAGGTGATGAATAGAGCATTTGAAGTACATTATTGAGTCGTATGGAGCTATTATACTGCCCATCCAAATTAAGAACGTATGAATAGCTCAATATGTGATCGTATCAGTCGTTTCTAATGAACATGCTCAGTAGTTTACGTAGGCAAAAAAAGGTCTGTCAAGTGTTCCTCGTATTCAATGACGTGAATATAAGAAGTTCACGATCATGTTTAATATTTTTCTAAACCGACAAGATTCAACACGGTTGAGAATGTTTTTATCAGTGTTTTTTTTTTTACGTTTTACCTGCGCCATGGCTTCAGATGATTCAGATGGGATCATCTGCTTGACTGGGATCATCAGGCAATGGAATTCATAGGGAATCATCCGGTTGGGGATCATCAGGCGATGGAATTAATAGGGAATCAGCCGTTTGGTTTGGGAAGCAAAAGGGAACGAAATCCATAGGGAAGAATCACGGGATGTAGGTTCATAAGGAATTGTCTGGCTTGGAAGCCTCAGGCAATGGAATTCATAGGAAATCATCTGGTTGGGTATCATCAGGCGACGTAATTGATAGGGAATTATCTGGTTGGGGAGCATCAGGTGATGGAATTCATAGGGAATGCATATCATCAGGGGATGAAGTTCATTGGGAATCGTCTGGCTGGGAAGCATCAGGCAACGGAATTTATAGGGAACCATCTGGTTATGTATCATCAGGCGGTGAAATTCATAGGGAATCAATTGGTTGGGGAGCATCAGGCGACGTAATTCATAGGGAATCATCTGACAGGGAAGCATCATTGGATGGAATTCATATAGGGAATTCATGGAATTCATATCATCAGGGGATGAAATTCATACGGGATTGCCTGGCTGGGGAGTAACAGGCAACGGAATTCATAGGGAATCATCTGGTTGGGTATCATCAGGCGATGTAATTCATAGGGAATTATCTGGTTGGGGAGCATCAGGTGATGGAATTTACAGGGAATCATCTGGCAGGGAATCATCATTGGATGGAATTCATAGGGAATGCATATCATCAGGGGATGAAGTTCATTGGGAATCGTCTGGCTGGGAAGCATCATGCAACGGAATTTATAGGGAACCATCTGGTTATGTATCATCAGGCGATGGAATTCTTAGGGAACGGACTGGAGGCTAGTCCCTAACAACTATCCAAAGCAAAATCGGGACATTAGTTGGTGAGAATTCGGTGTTTGCATAAATTCACGTTTACACAAACGCTTCTATTGTTCCGACAGGGCTGGTGAAATATATTGGGGACCATCTAGAGCCCAGCTGAGAATAAGAGGGGGATTTTAATTTTAACGGACAAAACGTTCTCATTGCGATGCCGATACATCAATAAAAGACAACAGTAGTTTACATTAGGTAGGTACTAATAATAGCTCTATTGATAGCTTTGCCATCGAAAAAGTTACATATATAATGGTCGTATTGAAAGTGTATATAACGTAATTTTAATTACTCATTAACTGGTACCAACATATTTCCAAAAACCTGATTATTCCATCGAGTACTTCCACAGGTTTACTTACACAGGTGCTCGTGAGTCAATAAATCGTTGTCTTGGAATTAAAATAATCATATCTACACAATACAGCGAAGGAAACGTTAGAAAGATATACACCCAATGTTCGTAATTTATTTCTATCTGTTACGCGAACAAAATTCATCAATTTAGAAGCCTGCAAAACACTGTGACTAACGACCTCACGAACGAGATTTTGCCGAGAACAATATTCCCTCTACATCTCTCATCATTAATTCACTCATATCTCCTAGTGGTTCCCACAATCTCCAAGAATTCTAGAACTTCTTCGCGTCTTTCGCATTAGGATTCATGTCAGCTCAACTTTGCTGAACACGCCGGGTCGTGAACTGGAGATATTTCATATTGATAGACCAGTTCCCCCCACGCGAGTACAAACACGGTTGCCAATTAGCAACCATACCGAATTTCTTGAAAAACATATAAATTGAAAAATTACTTTGAAAACACGTGCTGTTTAGTAATGCATATAATCACAGAGGATGTCCCTTGAGATGGAGAATAGACAGCTTGCTTCTAACCACAGAGTGACAGAGACAAACTTGATTCCTTCCAACCGTGATATAGCGTAGTTACTTATTATTAGTGCCCGTCGAAATCGCTTCTAGGTTAGGTTAGGTTTTCTATAAATCCGTTCTATTTACCATTATTCTATTATTGTATTATTAATATAAAATGGTAGCGTTTGGGTGCTTTCGACTTCGGTGATTTCAAAAAATGGTTTGCCCTACAGATAGCCCTACAGACCTTCAGTGGGTTTATTATTGGACATATTCGTACAGTAGATGAAAGTTTCAGTCATGTACTTAGTAAAACTAAATGAACCACTTTCCACAATTTGTTGGATGTTTTTTTTTTTTATCGATTTTCAGTTATATTCACTTGAATAACCTTATCAGAATAATTTGATAACTTAAATTTGATAATAAGACTTCTAACCTGCACTCTAGTCGTTCGCTTGCAGACTTTTCTTTTGTACACTATTGGTTGCATTCATGCATGTGGCAATATCTTTATGTTATGCATGTGAAATTGTGTGTGGCAAGTAGACATTTTGCTTCTTTTGCGTCTTCAAGGGCGATTATATTAGTACGAGTAGAATGAAGTATAGAAGAGCAAGTGTTACTAAGAGTTGGTTTGATAGATATCGAAGACAAAAGATGACGGTTGTTGATGGTTGAGCAAACGTTTCTTGTTATTACAAAAGGATTACGACCGACCGGCAAAATCTAGTGATGCGTTGAGGACATGGATGGGATGACTTGAAGAAGGAAGATCAGACGATGAGATGAAGGTGGGGAGATACAGCTGTACCAAACCACAACTCATTATTAACACACCCTTCCTCGGTCATGAAAAAGACCGACTTTCACGAGAAAAAGAGACAACACGGGACGAAAACCCCCTTCAAGGGGTTTCCGGGCCTGAATTCTTACGGGCGCTACCGTCAGCTGCCGTGGAATTAGTCTCAGATGAGTGGATCTTCATGTTTTTCAATCGTACGTCGGGTGAACCTTTTTTCTACGGAGTTCTTCGTCGAAAACGAAAAACTCCCTTCTTACGCAGCACCCTCTAAGGCGAAAAAGGCAGCCCTTTGCGACCTCCCCGATTTCACCGGTAATAAATTTCAAGGGACGTCTTCAGAAAGGTGGATTTTCAACAGTTGTCAAACCTTTTCAGTGCAGAGAATGAAGAAAGGAGAAGGGATTTCCTAAAGGATCCTGCGATTTGTAACACCTCAACCCAACAATTCACCTCGGGTGCAGCTAGGTAGCATGTGGCTTGTTTGAGCTGTTGTCTGCAATGATCAGGTTCGTTTTATGCCCTCAACTATGATCCATCTACGTCAAGGTGCCTTCAACTATTGAACATCAGTACATCATAACACGCGTGTCCTATTGTAAGCTTGTTGGAATGACACCTATTCTGCAGCGACGTAGGTAAATTCTAACGTTTCGTACAATACATTTTATATTCACCGTAACTCTAGTCTTAACAAGTCTAGTAGGTACTACAATCGACTCCGTTCTCACCTCCCACGATTTTTCATGGCAATTTGTAGGCTTCACGCTTCACATACTCAAGCTGCCGAAGTAAGAAGCAACTGTACATACTGCCCGTGGAATTACAATTTCACTCACAAAAATGTTATTTTCCACGTAACAATACCTAGTAGTTTCCAGCTGACGTGAAGTAAAAACAACGTCACACCTAGCTGTTATGTTCTAGAACCTATAAAATATCACCAAAATCAGCGCGATGAAAATAGGTAGGACACATATTGGTCCTCCCCATAAAGAGGGTGTGGTATTATCCGATACCTATCCTATTTAATCTTTGAAATTCAATGAAATAATACCGATTCCACGAACATTGACCAAATTTGACCAGAAAGCCCAAGACGGATGGAGACATGGAGGGCAACGCATTTATTCGGCTTTGGCATACAGATTTAAACTCGAGATAAATAATACGACTTTGTTCTTCTGGTAAACTTCATACTCCCAATACGTCTTTAGTATATTTACGTCATACTCCCGATACGTCTTTAGTGTGCAGCCAACCTGAACAATGATTGGATGGTTGAATAAACATCACAGACGGTTCTGCGGGATGTATTACCAATTTTACATCACATTAATCAAACTTTTAAAGTGTTCGCCCGCTATCGAACTGTCCAAGTTGACTCGCCTTCAAATTTCCATGTCCCTACATAATAATCTATGTATACATAATGTAAAGGTTTGATATTGCCTTCCAAATTTCGTGCTTTTCAGAATGAAAAAGTCAAAAGTTGTATCAGAGTGAAGTTTCATTATGTATGTAATTTCAAGCTCAAGAGTCGCCTCTTTTCAAAATCCCTGGATTTGAGCACCGTTCTGCATCATTGGAACTCAAAAGAATTTGTGATAGAACATCGAAAATTAAACAAACAATTGCTTTAATTTGCTAATTAATCGATTGCTTTGATTTGCTTTAATCAAAAAATTGCTTTAATTTGCTTTATTCAAACAATTGCTTTAATTTGCTTTATTCAAACAATTGCTTTAATTTGCTTTAATTAATCGATTGCTTTAATTTTCATTCTGGTTGTGATACTGTGCCAGAAGATACCCTAGACGTTAAGACGTCCCCTCAGCGGAACGACCTTTTTTTCCATAAAATTTTTGAAAAGTGATAATTAAAAAGGTGAGTTTAATGGGGCATTCAGGCGTTTTTCTTGAAACAATTTCTGCCAGAAAGATGTCGGTGAGACATTTCTAAAAAGCTGCAATGAAAACAATGGGTTTCAACCGATCGTAGTGGGCAAAAAAACTTGATGTGGAAAAACTTCGTGACGAAATTTCGAGCTGAAAACTGGTAATCGGCGGTTTCCAAGGGATCGGAATCCGAATTTGAGGTCAAAAATCCAAATTCCGACTCCCTGGAATAACTCATTGCGAACCATACACAATATTGATCTCATTAACTAGAAATCGTATTGTGGTGTGTATGGTCTTTGCAGAAAGGCGGTCTAGATACAGAAAAAAATATAAATGATTATGTTAGAATTTGCAGGGTTTCTTGATGAAAAATAGTTTTTAACTCTATAAATATGGTCAAAACAGGGTGAAATTCCCATAGTGTGTCGAAATAAGTTCAGGTGAATACCTAATATAGATACCTACCCACCTAATTCTTTTACCTATCTACCTGGATTCATTTTCTTAATTCTTGAATTATCACGTCCGGTTTGATGGCGGGATGTCCGCCGACACAAATAAACACAAGCGGTAGGTCCGGACTGTTTGACAGGCGGTTTAGGGCCACTTTATCGATGAAAACATCAGCCGCCTGGACCCCCCGACCTATTATCACGAGCAATTTTCATCGAGATATTTTATACGATTTTTTTTCTTTTTCGGTGAAAAAGAAGCTCGTTGAGCGAGTTGGAGGCGCTCAGTCGGGTTTCTCATACCCGGTCATTACATGGTAGTTAGGTTCCGGGGATCGCGGAATTTCAAACGCCGTAAAAAAAGTGATATTTCACTATTAATAAAGGCCTTGGAAATAATCAACATCCCTTCTCACACTCGGACTCTACATTGAGGACTTCCACTGCTTGATTTACAACCTCGAGTATTTTTCTTCGCACGTCTTCTTGCAATCGACCAATAAAAAGAGGAAAAGGCTGCCTGGTTATGCTGGAGTCTCAAACCATGTTTGATGTGAGAAGTTATAGAAAATCTAGAAGCGAGGAGGTGAGGTCCAGGCGTTGCACAGTGAGCCAAACCACCCACCATTATTAGATAAACATTATTTGGCGATTGAATTGATTAAGATTAATGCTAATTAGATTTTAACTCTAAAAACGAAGAAAATGTCCATTTTAAAGGACTTTAAAGGTGAAATCAAGTAAATTTGGCTTTTGATACAATAGAGGCTAATATCTGCCAACCGATGATATTTTGGGCTTATCCTGCTCCACAAATCTCGAACGCTCTCAAGGAAATCCAATCTCACCGACCAGTTCTTGTTTATGGATCAGAAACTTGGGTAATGACGAAGCAGTCGGAAATTAAGCGAAGAGCGTTTGAGAGTTAAATCCTTCGGAGAATCCTGGGTCCTGTCTGCGATCGAGGATGCTGGAGACGCAGGAACAATTAAGAGATATAACTACCAGCTCTTTGACGAAACTGACGTTGTCAAAGGTGGGCAGGGCAAGTGGTTAGACTTGAGGAGGATGACCCAACTAAGAAGCTATTCACATCAAAGCCCATTGGAGCCCGAGGAACAGGAAACGGACGGCCTCAAACAGAGATGCACGGACAATGTGGAGGAAAATGCAGCTCGGACTGAAAATAGAAGGAAGGCACCCCGGGATGTAGAGCCAAGCAAGAAAAAGAATGATGAAATTAATCAAATTAGGCTTTTGATCCAAATCATACCATTTGG
>JAEMON010000015.1:22744427-22768208 GCA_030264115.1 Lygus lineolaris
ATGTCATCAAATTCGGAACATAACTTCATATAGTTTTGCCTGTTACGAGGAATTGACTACAGACAGACGGACAGACAGACAGACAGACACGGAACCGAAATTGTTCAGAAAGCTCTGAAACGTAAAAAGCAAGTGGAAATTTTGATTTTGGAGGACAAACATTTTTTTAATTTCTTGCACGAATACATAGCTTCCGACCTTCGGTAGTGAGGAAGCAAAAAGCAGTATTCTAAAGTAGGTAAGTATATAGAATAACAATAAAGTACCAACAACATGTTGATTGATCTTGGAAAAAATGCGTCAGGGATAATCGGTTCAAAGACCAAATTACCTTCACCCTTCAAACCTTTAAATCCCCTGGAGAGCGCCACAAAACATTGAATCCTTAATATGTTTGGCAATGCATACACCTGCAATTTTTTAATTTGTGGGGATGTGTGTTTTGTTGGCATACGTATGCATGGGGGTTGGGGTGAAAAACTAAAAAAATTTATCTCGGAGGGTTAAAAGGTTTTCATGCTCTTTTCATAACTCCTTGCCCGCTGACTGTGCTCTAATCGTTTCTTACTTGAATAACTTGTTTAGCCTGGGAAATACCTACATCCTTGAAATAGGTACTTACTCCATAGCGTGGAGGTTGTGTTGCTCAAGTTTCAAGCGAGCAGGTACCTAGTTAGCGAGTGGTTGGAATAATTCTCAGACTTCACTTTCATTTTCCACCCTATTCTTTCACCTTGAAGCTAATTTTTTTCCTCCCTGAAAGATTATCTTGAGTTGATGACCGTAATAACGAGTCGCCCTTCACATCCCCGGAGTTGAGACATGTTCCGGCGAACTATATTTAGAAACCACTATCCGTGACGGCCATGTCGGTTTTAGTAATTATTCGAAAAATGTTTCAAAATTGTTTTATTTCGGGCTCACGTAAATTCAATATTTCGTAGAGTGGTGGCGGCCAGGGGGGGATTTTCGAGTTCTGAAGCGAATTGTGGATTTCCAGGTCATTTTGCCAAAATCGATTACCTCATAATACCTACATTTAAATATTTACCTATTGTTAGCTTTAATTTTTTCTTCAAGTTTCGAAAACACATCAGTACCTATATTTATTAAAGTACTTGTGTGGCTGATGATTTGATCTATGTTTCGGGAGCTTTAATTAAATAATCGTATTGTTGATTGATAATCGTAATTTTGGTCTTATTTCACTACCTACAAACACTCCTTTTTTAATGTCCTGAAGGATATGATCACCTACCATAGATAATTTAAGAGATCACTATGGATACTATAACATTTTACCACTTCTAGGCACGCACACTCGCAGCACAAGGCCTATCATGACGTACGGAGAGCACTCGAGATTGTTCAACATCCGATAACGTTATTTCACATTCACCATCTCATTCATAATCAAATTTTCGTCAGCGTAAGTTCTTATGGATACTTCATCTTCCATACAATCAGATATATAAGAGGAAGTGAAAAGCTTTTCAAGTGGGGAATTCCGGCGTATCGTAATTTTTCATTTTCGACTTCAAATTCGGATTCAGCACCCTTGAAAACCCTTTAGTTCTAAATTGCCACTCAAAATGTTCAATAGGTTGGCCGTAAAACGGGTGAGAAGAACACACGTGACTTCATCTGTCCTGAGGAGCGGAGGCTGCTCCCCAGGCTGGCGCGGGGTGGGTGACGTCATCTGTATCTTTTTTACGGTACTCGTTTTCGCTCATTTCCAATCATCGGATACCCCACATATAGCACCTTTTTGGAACGCTCTCACTGAAATCTTTTAGTCGAACGAATAAAATGGAATAGCCGGAATAGCCCATTGTATTACCATGGTACCTATTGTATCTTAGGATTTTCTTGATGAACAGGTTCGATTTTCGTTAATGTCAATGTACTTGAAGAAAAAAATTAAACAAATTGACGGAATACCCCAGAATATCCTCCTTGAATATCGTTTTCGTCCTTATTTCACCTTCTTCCACACTTGGCTTTCTTTTCACAGTTACTTAAACTAAAATATTGGAAAAATCATCTCATTTCTAGACCTACTAGAATAACTACCCGTTATTTATATTCATTGGGAGCCATGACGAGACATGATTTCACCGATTCGGCGAAAATACCTGCCTCGTTAGTCACTCACCCCAGCAGACCTCACGAAAAGAGACGAGTCACGAGCACCGCCATCAACAATATTAATCAGATTGTTCTTGTAACATAAAAAGACGAGTGTGTGAGGAGGTGTTGATGAGAGGGTTCATCCGCGATAGCGAACCTACGAGGTCGTCACGGATGATGCGGCTAATTCGGATGGAAACGACGGGTTGGCCAAACTCGCCGTGAAGCCTGCAGTATCCCACGTTCACACGGGCATGAAAGGTGCCATTTGCCACAAGTAAATGAGGTGAATGAGGCAGAACTCACCGCGTCGCGCGTCTCGCATTCGCTGTTTTACGATCTTCAGGCGTGAAATGAAACCGATTACGATCGGTCGGCGACAAATTGTAAATTTACACGTCTTGTGATTGAATTTATTAATTTTTCCGTGATTTATGTCAGGGCAGAAAGCCGCTATGGGAATGTGCTTTTCATTCCGTTCCTATAATATTCCCCATTCATAGCTGGAAATGATTATTCGTATAGACCACCAGACCGGTAATAAATCACAGAGGAGGTTCAACTAACTATGATTTATCAATCGCTATCAAAACTTGTTTTATTTTCAAAGTAAACCTGAAACGGAATTTGCAGCGTTTTGCGCGACTAAATTAGTAGAAGTAGAGAAGTACGTATGTTCTTGAAAGGATTATACACTGTTTTTTATGATTTTTTATTTTGGTTTTGGTGTAAGTCGGGTCATTCAATTGTAAGAGGCAACAATGAGGTGGATCTAAATAGCACGACAATCAGGTGGACGGAAGTCGAGCGTTGGAGGTTCCTGGACCTGAAGACCTGAGGAAGTTCGTAGGGAAACTGGCAAGGGCGAATTGAAAGAAACAACGACGAGGAAGTGGCACGATCTTCAGTAGTGAACAATCTGAATTCAAAGGGAATTTCCTTCACTTGTCATTGGCAAAACTATAGAGTTGAAGGCTACTCAGAGACTTCGCCTTGATTTTGGGCTCAAGAAATCCTTCCCCCACGAAATTGGAGCAGAAAGTCGGGGCAGAGAGGGACTGTGGTTTGCAAGGAGTTTGAGGATTTGGAACTTGTTGTTACGTTGTGTACAAAATAAAGCGAACGAGAACAATTTTTCGACAGACTGAGTGAAATTCCCTGACCTTTCAACATGGACATTAGACAAGATGGTTTATGGGGACAAAAATTTAAGGAAAATTAGTCAAGTTTATTGTTAATTCTGCAATCAAGAGTAGAAGAGTGTTTCAATTATTCAATATTGTTATTATCTACATTTAGTGGATTAAGGGTCGCTATTCGACCTATGAGGTGCCACTCAGCTACCTTCGTAATCTTTGTGAGCGCTCAGAAAGCTATTTCCTCCCGATTGACTTAGTTCAGTTATCTGTAGTTGTGTGATCTGCTACGTTTACTAACTAATGGATTGATTGGGGTACGTATGTTTGTATTTCTAGCATCCAGGTTACTAGATGGCACAAGTCACTAGTGCTAGTACATGTACCTACTTCGGTAAGATACGAATCCAATCAATTTGGTCATGGAAAAAAAGAATGCTTATCCTTGCATAGATCCTCTCTATACTCCTTCCTTTAAGGATAGAGCTTCGAACTCTTCAAAAAAGAAGTTTTTTTGTTTATTTATTTCTCCCCTCGAGCAAATGATGTTGTCAGAACACACGTGTTCATCCTGGCGGGCTCTGAGCCCATCAAGTCCGATCCATTAATTCGGCGAAGATCACCCCCGAAGAAAACCTCCACGATCTATTTGTAACCGATAATGGTCAACATCTGCCTAACCTTCATTCCCTTTTGCTCATCAGATGTTTCCCTTGTCCACCCTATCGATTTAAGAATCTCGCCAGGGCGTTCCACAGGGTGGAAACATCTGCCCGGGGTTAACACCTTGGCCACGAAGGAGATCGCCCATAACTAACGTGGTTACCTGCTCCTCAGCCTCCTCCTCTCTCTATCCCAAGCTCCATCCTAAGATCGTAAAACACGGCAGGTTACAATCCTGGTCGTATCTTCCGGTCTTAGACAGGACTAAGGTCAGACTAGGGAATAGAGGTTCAGTGTTACCTCTGTCATCTTACCGGTTTTACTTCGGTTTTGAATGAAACCTTGTGGCTACCGGAGTAGCCATACAGACCTGAAGACACCGAACAAATATGTTCTGGAAAACTTCACTAAAACATAAAATCCCCGAAGGGAAATTTTGATTTCGGACCTACTTACCAAAAGCGATGACAAGGCTTCCGATAGCTTGATAACTCAGGAACAAATAAAGTTCCCCAAAAATTCGCTGAATATGTCACGCTGCATAACTTGGACATGAATGATTTTCTATGTCTCGCTCTTCAAATGATTACATATCCATTGGCCCACTTGGAGTTTCCAAATGTGGTGAAGCTCAGCTTCAGAAGAGGAATATACTTAGTTCTAAGAAGCTTCTGTTTGGCGTCGATTAGGAAGTCAACCACCTAGAGCCGAGCAAATTGGGCGGAACGACTGATTTTGCATGCTTCCATTCTTCTTTCGTGGAATTATCATGAGAAACTCGTCCAATCAAAATAAAAGTGGGCGACTAAGAAAGAAAAAGGTCCCGAAACCAAGTCGGCTGTGAAGGTGGCGGGTCATGGGAAACCGGGTAATAACTTAATGTAGTTTGGTAGAAGGCCCTGTGTAACAACAGGGGGGAGGGGGTATTATAGCCTTGTGAAGAGGGTGCGAGGATGCCTGGAGGAAGAGGCGATTAGACGCGGAGGGCTTTTCGGATTAATTGGATGAGAAGCTGTGAAGGAGAACTTCACATGTCGGATCATTTTTGTTGACGAGACGTGAGGCGACGCAGTGAAGCAGTATCTCACGAGGAGGTTCGTTTTTTATTGGATTTAGCCGTGAAAATAAAACGACGTGCAGAAGAGGAAAGGTGCATGACTGATTAGCCACGGAGGATGAGTGGAGCTCGGAGTGAACATTACACGTAGGAGAATGGAACTTGTGGCAAAATGTACCTGTTACCTCAAGATAATACGGGGGAAATGTTATACCAAAATTTGCAATGTTTCATTAAATGAAACATTTTTATTACAAATGGACTTAGTGAAAATAATTGGAGTGACCGTAGCTTCTATTGAGCGACAGTTCTTTTGGTGGCTGGAGTAGGATGATGAAATGTAACAGTAGGCAGCATGTACGAGAGCTTGTGATGATCGCTAATACAAACGGATCTAGTGGGCAGAAGAACCATTACTTTCCTTGCGAATAACATCGTAATTATGCTAGCTTTAGTTCCATTTTGCCAGAGATAACCATAGAAAATAATTGCTCTGGTTATCTCTGGCAAATATGAACTGAAGCTAGCATAGCACGAACTAGGAGTTTCGGATTTCATCTACATTTGAAAAGGAAACGCTAGACTATATCTGATGAACTAAGACAAATATGGATTGGCTAGAGGCTAGAGCAACCTGTTGTGATCAAACCTGGTTATCCACCAGAATATTTCCATATTTATACATTGAATTCCATTGCTTGAATTTCCAGCTGAACCATTACAGATTGGAGTGTGAATTGTGCTACCAAAACCAATAATATAAGTACCAATGGATGTCGGATGGTCATGAAGTCAGTCATTTATGGGTAGTCTTTGATGGAGGGAAACTCAGTTAGGATTCGACGTGAATCGCTTCCATGTTCAAACAATGTCTGTCCACTAGAATTGAAAGTACGAAGCCATACTACTAAACTATCTCGCTGAGCGATCGACCCCGCTATTAATTCACCGTTTGTTTGTCTTTCCTTTAATTAACTATAGCCAGGGCTCTGGTGATGGGTTTACGTCCGTGGGAAAGCCTTTTGTCGCCCTACATGTGTGTTGTAGTCAATGACCTTAGAAACATGCCCCCCTCCCATCTTCCTTCAAACTGCGCCCACATGGTTGGATCTTTAACAGCATCCCGTTTCCACCTGGGGCCCTTCATTACGCCGGGTCCTTAGGGAGGTCAGGGCTACTCTGGGTTCCTTCGGCCCAATCCTGGAGTCTCATCAGACAGATCTACTGAGGGCCTATATTTATGATATCAAAGTATATCAAACATTGAATTTGTTTATACTCAACCTGAAACGTACGTACAATGGATGTGCGGATGTATGGATTTGTGCGATTTATACTCAATATGAAACCGTACCGTCTATATAAGTTTCTGATAGATGCACCAACGTTGTAAAGAAATTTATATTCACAATATGAACCACGAACGTTAGTATGCACTACGTTTATACTCAACCTGAAACCATAAATATCTGTTGGCGGCGTGTATCGATGTGTTTGAGACAGATTCACCTATGTGTGTATGGTTATTCTCAGGACTCTCAACACAAGCACATTGACGTCATTCCATTGAGAAGCGAGCAGTGGCATGATGACACGAAACGTGTCGTACACGATCCCATGTCACCCCTCGGGGTGGTCCACGGTCCTCTGTAAGACCGTGATTGATGCCGCAAGATTTTTCGCCGACCTCCGCATAATGGGACGTGCCAAGCGTGGGCAGATGGCTCAGGTCAGATAACTAGCAAGGGCTTACCCACCTTCTCGATAAGACACGACGTGTTTCTTCTTGAACTCCGATTTCCTTCGGCGCAATTGTTCCTCTTTCGCAAAGCCCATTTGTATTTCGCGATCAATACAGCCGGATGTGAGTCACACGATCAGACGATCGTTTCGGAATATGATGCGGTCAGTCAGGTTCTCATGCTCGATCGGTCTCCAATAGCGAACACGATCTCCAGCCGATACCTTCCACTTCACCAGACTCAGCATCCCAAGATCGATTTATAGGAATATGCGTTATCTGAGCTGCACTGGATCACCAATACCTAGTAGATCAGCGATCACTGGAGACGAAGAGCATTCTAGTGTAATGCTGACACCACAGTGAAGATGACTGGTTTTCAAATTTTTTTACTTTCCACATTTGACCACGAAGGGTAAAGGGAGGAAATTCCTATTGATCTGAGATGAACTTTCAAGAAATGAACCTGGGTATAGGTTTGTATTCAATCTGCAATCAAATAAATATTCGTTTCAGATAAATAGGTATATATATATTTATATACATCGTAACTCACAAGAGTTACTGAAACCTCACATATAAATCACACCAACCATATAATCACCTCCCCGTAAATTGATGGGAAACTAGCCGTAAGTACAATCTATAAACTGTTTACAAATACGTATAATTTATGTTTTTGTGAATAAAATAAATAATAATAATGTCGTTTTGAAATGTATATGTTTATAAAGCTCATCACTCGAAGATCTCTTCAAATGGTTTATTAGAACTGGGGTGATTCGTATTCGTGTTACTGGTGCTTCGTTACTGGTTACCACAACGAACCTACAAAAATTCAAATTAGGAAATTAGGAATTATTCCGAGGATGCTCCAAAATTACTGTCGAACCATTAAACAAAATTAATTCTTATTGACATTTTTAATAGGTACCTCCATTCTTTTTCCTTATTTCTATACCGCGTGAGGTCCAAATATCGTATGTAGAAAAATACCCTTGCCGGGAAAATTGCAGCGATTTAGGTATATGTTTTTTCTCTCGTCCTTCAGAATATTCTTTCCAATTCTTATAATTCTAGTTAGTTTTTATCCATAGATACAAATGAAATCCCCATCATTCCCAGGAAAATATCTAGGATCGTCATGAGCTTTGAAAAAACTAACATCAGGCTTCCTTATTTTTGTAGTGAGAAAGAGAAGTAATTTTATTCTTAGCGGAGGTTCTCTTATTCCAATTATGATGTTTTTGGCCATAAGGTGAGTGTTCTCACCACTAGCCGCTCGTGCCTGGAATTTTTAATATGCTACGAGATACTCGTAGTTTCTAATGAAAATGGTCAAGCTAATGCTATCCGATTCATCGCCCGCAGAAACCCCAGGAGAGAGCTGAAAAAACAATGAAATTTCGTGTAATGGCTCTCAAAAGTTGATTCAAGATTCGTCATTACATTTTAATGCGGTGATTATTTTGCCTGATCCCGACCTAACGAGACTGATATATTATGGAGCCTCCCATAGGGGCTTACATTGGAGTTCGTTAAAGTCCGGAAGCGAATTATCTTTTTCGTCAGATCTAATGAAGCCTAATCAACCGATTGTTAGGTATGTGACGGCGTAGGCGGTCTACCTTTTATCTCTCAACTATTACTATGGAAATTATAATTATTGCAGAACGTCTGTGAGTCCTTATGTATAACTTGACTTGTAAATCCTAGGTTCAGATGCCTACCGTTTGGAATTCGGAATGTCATATGAAAAGTGTTAAACTTCAGGATTCGAATATTTCAAAACCGATTCCCAATGCCCAAACGTTAGTTTATTCAAAATTTTGGACCCGTCACAACAGTTTGAGTTTCGTTTGGCGCATAGCCTATGCCCCAAGTATGAGAGTTTGAACTGAAATGAGATCGTCTCGTTGAGTTGAATTCTCTAAAGCTAGCTTACATAACTTTTGAGCGCTTTTATAGGTACCTACCTACCAAGTTATGGAATGTTTACTAGCACACAAACCCATAGAATATAATATATATAGATCAAATTCATATTCATCGGTGATTTACATCCATCTCCCCGGATTATGATTCTATAAAAAATTAAAAAATTAAAACTCTTAAGTATGTCTTGTCTCACAGAAAGAAGCGAACGGAATAAGCGAACAAGTTTGGCTGACAGTGTAATCACGGAAAGTTCTCACACCCACTTAGGATACGCTCTGATCCGTCCGTTTAATTAAGCTCCCTGACATTATGCAGGAGCTAATGGTCAACTTCTTATGGATACCATTAGGTAACGTTGGGTCCAAGACAGAACCAAAAAAACCGTTTTAGACCATCATAAACTCACCCTACTCTCTAAAAATTCCAAGAAAACTTCAATAATATTTAAAAAAAGGATGACTCTGTTGGCCAGCATTTTCGAAGTACCTACTCTAAGGGGTCAAATGTTTAAAAAGTAAGGGTAAAAAACGTGTGTTGGGATTTTTGGTGAAAATTACCATTTACCGCGTATTCCCTGAAAATTTCTTGAAAATCGGATGAAAGTTAGTTGTGCAAGTCATGCGTGTTACGTTGTCTTCGCAAAACATTGAGGAGAGTTGTCAGTTGTCTAATATCCAAAACTTTCGTCGCGTAGGTCCTAATAGTGCCTAAGGAAAATATCATGAAACACCTTGTAAACACAATTAAAGGTACCTACTAAGTGTTCTCATTATCCCTCAGAGGAAAGAGCCATTTAAAGAATGAAATACCTAATAATGAAAATTATGATAATATTGATAATTATTATTGTTATTGTTGTATAACCAAGTAGGTTGTCGTTTTACAATAACCCATCATAATTATTTGGACGCGGTGCGTTTTGCGAATTTCAAAAACCAAAATCTAGAAATAATAACGCTTAAATTATTTAGTGTAATCAAGAGGCTGGACCCTCGTCTGGATCCGCATGTGCTGCCCATGAATCAAATTATAATCAACATTTGTTATTGTTGTATCAAACAAATGGTATAACAATCGTCCGAACAACGTTTCACAGCACATTCCAAGATACTCTCTTGTCGTTACGTGAAATCCCTGAGTTCAATCCCCTTTAGCCCTCCGTTGTGATCCCGGAGGCTCCATTCATGTCGTTTTTCCACTTGCCACGCAAGAAAACCCGCCTAATAGGCAACCGCCCACAAAAAGAAGCGAAAATATTACTCTCGTGAACCGTAAAAAGAGATAAGTTCGTTCAAGAAGAATTCGTCGCTATTCTTTACCTGACCTGAGCTAATCTTATTAGAGGTCCTAATCCGGGGACATTGCACAGATGATCTTTTCTGAATGATTTTGTAAACATGTCGAACTGTTTACCGGTCGACGAACATAATCCTTCGGAAGCCATGCAGCTGCGTTTTGTCAACACTGCGGAGAGAGACTGATGAATCCTGGAACAGCATAAAATTTCCAATAAGCTGGGAACATCGTAAACAAATACGATTGTTGTTGGGCGCATCCTATTTTACAAAGTTGCCACATTCATATTGGTGACTACGGATTGGTATCTACGGAAAATCTTAGATTGGGGATGGCCCATCGATGTTCGACAATTTCGAAACCTCAATGTTTCGGCTCCGATGTTCAATGTTTTACTATAGATGTTGAACTTGTCGATGACATCGAACATCGACGTTTTAGAAGTATCGATGTTTTAGTTGGTTATCCAAGTCAGCCAACTTAGCAAGTTTGTTTTTCTAAGGCCGCTTAGCTTTCTTTTCCCTTCGTTGGTGATTGTTTTTCGTTGAACTCCCGGTAACAACGAATAGTTACGAATGGCATTTTCGAAAAGAGAACAGCAAGGAAGGCAGGTATCTCTTCAGTATTATTATCATACTTTGTAAACAGGCAGAAGAAGAAGAAGAGGAAAAAGAAGGATATCAAGTCAATTTTAGTTCTACAGTAAAGGCAATTCATAAAAATCTAAGAGTAAATCATAATCAATGTGCAGGAATTATTAATATGAACTTAAAACCTACATGATGTAGAAATTTTTTCTGAACGTTTCAACTTCAGTAGGTACCTGCATGTACTTGTAGTAAGTGTTCAAAAACTACATAATATATATTTTGGCTATTTAAATTTAAAAAAAGAAAACAAAAATGTTTGACCAGCAACAAGTTGTTTTGGAAAATATCGAAAAAATTATTGAACAACATGGTTTTCAGGACAATGTTTTTCCAACATCGATGGTGAACGCCCGATGTTGACATCGAAGTTTGGCTCTTGATGTTGCATCCCTACTGTTCTCTGTGGGATTCCGGAGCAATAATGATCTCTCAATACTTTCATCCTACAACTTCATTAATTTGCCAATTTATTGCCTCACTGCAGTATAATAAATCATTACAATGAAACCAATCAAATCAGTATGGCAAACCAGTAACCTTTGAAGAGAAACAACCAGCTAAATATTTATTCAGTAGAAATAACTCATATTCGGAAGTTCACTTAATGGGGTTTTCTTAAAGGTTCACTTTTTTCTGAAAGGTTCACCTAATCTGACCGTTTTCTCTGAAAACACCATCATCGAGGGGCAACAACAAAACCATTAATTTTCTCTTTATGAACTACCTTATGAGGGAAAGAAAAGTGTTTAGGTGCTCGCTGTATAATTTAAAAAGACAAAGACATCAATTAATTCACACAAGAAATGCTCAATCAACAGTTGTTACCTACTTCACAGTCATTGCTCATCAAAAATTGCCAATTACAAGGATGATGAAGGCTATTGAAGATTGCGATTAATCGATCAATTCTTTCCGGTTTTGCTTATCATCGTGAAATTTCCAATAACTCTGGCCATCAAGATTTCATGTTGCTTTCTCTTTATTGCATTATTCATGATGCAATTTTTTCTGAATGGGAAGTTCAAAATCTTTGGAAAACTATTCAAGCTTGTGAAACGACGATTGTTTGAATGTTTATTCACTCAGGTTGTGGGCATTAAAATTGTGATCATTTTTAATTGCGAAATCCGCTGGAATAGTTTTTCGAAAAACGCTAAAAGGTTTTTGAGGTTGTGTGAATATACCAAATAAACAAAATTGTTCACGTGATCAGCGTGAAATGGTTTATGATCAATAGAAAGGTTTTCAGAAGTTTTTTTTTCAAAAAGTTTGCCTTAAAACGAGTCATCAAAGTGTCAAAAGTACAACGAAGATAATATCCTCCAAATGTCAAATGTATTTTGTACCAGAAATGAATGAATGGTGAAAAACTGCTGATTTTCCAAACAGTTTAAACAAAACTGAGAGACGTTGCTACCAACCAAATTTGGTGGGTATGTTAGAAAAACATGACTGTACCTTTCAGAAGTATAAGTCAACGCCCGTGTGAACTGTACACAAAAGAACCAGATGTAATCCAACACTTTGAAAGCACCAAAAAGAACAAGAAGTGGCTGGAAGGGACAGGAAAAGCACGAGACAATCTGTGTTTGTTCTTGCCTATACAATCAAAACGTCATGTTTGTTTAAACCATTCCCTTGCCCTGCTATATATGATTTCTGAAGGGCTCTGGTATGAAGGGCTGAAGAGGCAAAAAGCGGCGAGGGAGTTTTCGGAGTCTCATCAGAAAAAGAGGGTGAACCTTGAAAGAAATTCATAATCTTGAGAGCCCTCCCTCCTTGAAGGCGTATGTTGAGATATATAAATCTTCAGGCAAGCGGATGGCTGTCTTTTGATGATGGAACCAGCCCTTGCATCGGACAAAGGGTTTGGAGGCCCCTGGGCAGCTTCAAAGAGGGGTATATTTCGCTTTCAAAGAGATTCCGCTATAAAAGGGGTCTATGGGGGTATGAGATGAGGACATCACTCCATAATGTTTCTATAGCGTTCGTGTAAGAACAGAAAGATATCACATCCGTATTCATCGTCACATGAAGCTTCTAGAGAGTCCATCAAAATCAGAATGTCATAATGCTCGTTTTCCAAGTTCGCTTTTAGCGAAAAAAAAAGAAGATTAATATTTAAGGTAAATAAGAATTTTTTATGAATACCTGACTATACATATTGTACAAACATGATTTTCAATTAGAAAAATACTAGTTAGTCGTTCATGATTAACAGGAGAGAATTTTTTATGAATTTTTTTATGAATACCTGACTATACATATTGTACAAACATAATTTTCAATTAGAAAAATACTAGTTAGTCGCTCATGATTAACAGGAGTTCAGTAGAAAGAGGTCAGACTTCTTATATTAATAAAATGAATCTATTCTATAAAATTAAATTATGCATTAGTATCAGTGGAATAGGAACTATAAATCGTAATAGGCACCCTATACCTGATGAATGTCTGACCTTTGGTTCACTAGAGTCGTGTACGCCTAGCATACCAACCTGACTCAATTTGTCTTCCTCTCAAATGACATCTGACCTCCCCGTAAGACTGGAATGAGGCTAAGCTCCTGGCAGACCATATACTCATTATATATGTTCTTGTGTATAAAGTCAAGTATAAGGTCCTTGGACGTACAAAGTTGGGCGCGGCGCCGTTGTGCACCGATGATTAACGATACTCCGTGACATTTGGCTGGCTGGGGTATTAGTAAGGCTCATTAGCGTGGACACCACCACCGGTTACACCTTCTATGCCACCGTAGTAACTTACTGGATACCTATCTCTTATGATATACGACCCATTAGTACAGAAACTGCTTCCGTGTTTTCCTTCATTATCGGAAACACGTCACACATTCCAAACATTTGTCACTCTCTACATTCCAAATTTCACTGTAGGAACTAAAGTTTGGCAGTGGCAGCATCAAATCAACAAGCGAAATCCAAAAAGTCGTTCATAAACAGACATGATAGAGAGATCTTTCTCCTCTCCTAAAAATAACTAATTGGAATGCACGTGAATCGATCGTTTCTCTAAAGATCTACCAAGCCAAATTTAATACATGATGAGTCATCGCTGAAAACACTAGAATAATTTAGTATGTCTGGAGTATTATAGAAAGGCCTTCCAGTGTCTTCGGTCATCCATCAATTGGCCGATGGAGAGAATTAGGCGCTCTTCTGTTTATAATCGTCTCTTCTATTTTTTTAGCGAATTTTCGAGGAAAACGTTTCAAAATTTCAAAAATGCAAAATTCTAAACATTTTCTCCACGGAAATCCGTTTTAGACCATTCTTAAACGATTACTTAAGTTTAACACTTTTTTGAAGGTATCCAGATACCCGCGTATTGTAGGTACTGGGATCGCGTGTGGTTCGACGCCGTCCATGAGATTCAGATGAAATAAAAATAAATTGCTTGATGCAGGTCGCAGGTGGTTCATATTGAAGTGTTGGGTTTTATTCAAGAAAGGGAGCTTTGGGTAGGTCGTACCTTCAGTGTTTGTATCAGTTGGTTCGTTTCATCAACCATATGGTTCCTCCGAGGAGCCTCTCACAAAGGTCATTTGTTCTGGTGCCTTCCTCAATAGATACTTGGTTTCATTGGCCAGATGCGATATTTCGACAAAGAAGCCCACACAAGGGGGTGGATGAAGGCGCGGAAAGATGTTACTTTCAGGATCACCTTTAGAACGGATGGGAGGTGGTTAGAATATGAAATATTCTCTTGAACGTGAGATTTTAGGAAAAGTTTCAGTTTCATCATCAACATTCTTTAAAAAAAAATATTACTATTAACTATTATCCACCTATTATACTTCACTAAAAAAAAAAGTTTTCAGTTTACTCGTACAATACTACCATACACCCTACGCCCTATTGAAAACCTAGCCACTTATGTAGTAATACTAGTAGCTATAGGTATGTAATGTTGTTTTTCCGTTTTTCAGTTCAACCACATAATCAACTGACATTGTGCCACTCCTTCCATTTTTTGCTCCCTCAGATCGCGTGGTGCGGTCAAATTAAACTCGAAACCCAAAAACGCATAGGATTTTTTGAATGGGATAGAAATTACGTGTCATTTCAAAAAGTAGTTACTAACCTACTAATTCTAGGATAGGTAGTAAATGAGGTATGATTTTTTCAAGGCTGAATAGGAGAGCGCGGTTTTAACTAGGTAGAACCACGAAACTACCAACGATTGTGCCCGGTTGTAATAGCACGAATTTGTATGTAATTTAATCCAATTTTAACGTTTTCTGGATATTAATAGCTCATCATTTTCAGTTAACATCTGGTTGTTGCCCCGTTTGACTTCCTTCGCCCGTCAAGACTGGAGTCTCCATAGATTTGTCAACTGAATCGATATTTTTGAAGTTTGAATTTTCGCTACTGTGCTAAAAACAAACAGGTGAAACTGTGCTAAAATCAGTCGGACGAGCATCGGATCATCAACAGAAAGTCATGTCGTCGTCAAAAACTTCCAAGCTGTGGCGTGGAGGATGATTATCATGGAGTGATGTCACTACTGCAAAAAACAAACAAAAGTCCGATATTGTGCCCGAACCATTTGATTTTTCCCATCAGTTATCAATACTAAAAACTATTTTAGGGAAAAATCCGCCAATTTCAGAGCTACGGGTAACGCTCATTCCGTCTGTATATGGACGAAATTTTTTCCTGTATTTGTACATGCTGCATATCGAAATGATATAGAGATGAGGGAAGGAAGGAGGGTTAAAACAAAACTCTACAACACTCACCAGTACCTACCTATATATTCGGTTTACAATAAAATATGATAAGTGTGAAATTCGAATCGAGAACACGCAGAAGGTACACACTCTTATTACACGAACCCAGGTACAAATATACTTACAATATCCCTTCTCTGTGGTTACGGTATTCATGCTTCGAGGAAACATGTTCCAGACCTCGAACAAAAAGTCTTGGGCACAGGGGTGGAGCTTCCACGCCAATTCGTCTACCATATGGTTGATGAATTGGGGAGGTTTTTTCGAGTAGCGGAAAATGGTTTATTTTTTTGGAAGTTCGAAGGGTGTTCTTTTAATACTCCCTGAAGCCACCTGTTGTCTGTATCAACCCCTCTTGCTACTGTTTTAATTTTTTCTCAAGATTTTTTATAATTCGTCTCAGCCTGCTTGAAATTGGCCTTGACACGCACATAATAGGTGAGGTTGTTACATTAAGACATCATGCAATATCAAATTTATATAATCATCCGTTGGGCGTTAAGTACGAAATCGTACACATAACCGATTGTAGGTACATTACAATGGGCGAAGTATACCGGTCGTCTATACTTATTTTTGAAATTGTCGACATGGCATAACGTTTTCTGAGAACTTCGTAGATTGTATACCACTCTTCTGCAGCGTGTAATTTCACTACTTGGACGGTAGTTGGACTGGGATTCTATAAAATAATATAGAAAGTGGAAAAGGCCACTATATTGAGCGTAGCTAATCTTATAGCTGTGATACAAAAATAATTATGTACTAAGCCTATATACCATTATCTGGTTGATTGCCAGAATCATATTTTCAGGCTGTTTTCAATACTTTCTTTTTGCCCTTCGGGTCAAATAAGGAAATTAAACTTATAGTATAGTAATGCCTGCATTTCAGGGGACGTCCCTTTAGATGGAAAATTGTCTCGAAACTTTACAGCAATCCAAAATTTATGATCAACGATAGGTAAATACCCAACACGGATCCGGCCCTAGACCATGGTGGCATTGGTAATGTCTGAGTTCAACAGAAAAAAACCCAAACAAATCGGTATAAACAGCATTTAGTATAAAAAAGAATATTTTTTCGAAATCAACCCCTCATTCCACCCCCTCGAATTGAAATTTTTTTTTCAAAATTGTAGCTTCTTAGCGCACGACTAGACATTCCTAGGCCCTGGGGAGCGCACACAAGATTTTGCGAATAAACGCGTTTTCGGGGCATCACCCCCTTTTCCCCCCTTCATACGTAGTGCACAGTTAGACAGTTTTCTGAGTCGAACAAAGAATAGAGCACGCAAATCACTTGAGAATTAAGCCCTGCGGAGCGAACGCGCAAGATTTTGTCAAAAAACTTTGTAAGGGATACCAAAATGATAAGAACCTTCATAACAATTCGACAAAAACCAGCTCACAGTTCTCTTTGCCACGTGGTCAAAAGCCAGAAATGATGGCACCTCATTAGCAGTTACGAAGCGGTTTTTCCCCTTTTTTTCTTCAACCCGAGATTTGATATACTGAACCCTTCGCCGCCTTAATATACAAAAATACGTTTAAACGACGTCGACGCATAAATTTCTATGGCACCTTCCTCTCCCGTGGCTAACAGTTCGACTGCTTCTCATTAATATTCCTACGAGTCCCGTGGGGGTTAGTGCATCTGAGACATTTTTTGAATACGTTAGTGTAGATTAAGTATTGTAAAATTATCGATATGGAGAGTTGGATATTCTCCAACTCCTCAAACTTTCGTGTTGATATTTTTCTAAACTTACAAACATTAACAAGATCGAACATTGTGTCCACATTATGTTAAAGCTTTTGCATGCGCCGTGGATATCAATGATCCAGTTGCGTTGAAATTCTTATGAAATCATCTGGATTCTGTGAAGTGATCTGATTCACTTCAAAGGATTCACAGAATTAATGCCGATTCGTTCTGGTACGCGTATTGTACGATATGAATCGATAGGTATCCTATTTCGATTTACCTACTCAGATATAGAACAGGGGAAGGGGGTGTTTGTAAAAGAGATGCAATAGATAGGTACATACCTGTATTGTGTTTGTTTCACAAGTTGTTAGGCTCGGATTCTATGGGGATGGTTAAAATGATAAAATACCTATTTAGAGTATTGAACCGGAAGGGTAAGGGGATGGTTAGTCTTTTTGATATCGAATCGACTTACGTGAAGTTCGAGTCGAATCGAGGTTTCTTATATAGGTAACTGATTTTGGCCGAGGGCCACAAATGCTTACAGCAGTTGGGGATCAACATAAATACCTACGAAGTTTGAGATCGCTCGGAGTATATAGTAGCAGAACATGAACTCTTTGCCCCAACCCCCAAAGGAAGAAGAAGGCACATACTCTCCCCAATTTTGAATTAATTTTTGCTGAACATAAAGCAAAGAGAAGAATACATTTTATACTTGCTCATATTCCGAAATGAGAGAAAGCTATTCCTTTCACCCAACTTGTCAGACCTTTTTCTGTCACTTTTCGTTAGCTCAATTAAATTTTATTCGAGCAAAACGTTATTGGCATCTGATAAAATTTACCCAAGCAGAAAAATAAGATCTACGTGAGACCCTTCAAAATTCTATATAAACTGAAAAGTGTTCAAAGAACGACGAAGCGACTTTGGACATCAAAAGAACTCCGCCAGGTCTCCGAGGTGTCGATTTCATCACAATGTCCCCCGCTCTCCCGGCTCTCCGTGGAAGAAAAGATACGAATAATACCCTTGTAAAACTTGTAAAACTGTTAAAGGTATCTGCCTGCTCGACACCTTTTGAAAAACTACTGACTGGTTGGAGTTTGTCGGGAGGGGTCCAAAGGAAGAGTCAAAGGAAAAACCGCACGATATTTTTCGGCAGTATCAAAAGGCCTTGTGGCGGCCTCTGGAGGTCATTGTGGCTGCCCAGCATCTTTCTTTTGTCAGTCGATCTCCCGCAGCTCCCTTCTTAGTCAAAAGAGTAGCGACCGACCTGGAAATTAGCTCGGGGATGTATTCAGCCTCGCGCAAAGGCGGTGTTGCCTGAATGGACGGATGCCTAGCTATTTCAAAACTACCATTTGTAGCTTTTTACGCTGAGTGAAGAGGGCGACCATACCTAGTCGACATAAAATTTCGAGATCCCCTATCTTTTATAGTAAAATCGAACTTCATATTAGCCACAAGACTTCATATTAGCCAGATAATTGAAGAACAGTTGTGTTTATAGGGGAAGTACATTAAGGTAGGTATTACCGGGTTTTTAAAATCTACTTTAATTGTTATTTGGCATTGGTTGCTCATCAAGCCATCAGTACAATCCACGGGCTAGTAGGGAAAAGCGATTGAATCCCATTATACCAATATGATGGCGGGTTCGGGGAGTACTCTCTGGTTTTTAATTACATTCAGATTTGGATCTCAATCGCTTTTCCCTACTAGCCCGTGGATTGCACTGATGGCTGAGTTCTGTCAGTCGGATCAGCTCAGTAAATAAATAACCAACAAAATCACAAATAAACCACTGCTACTTGGAACTGAGGGCGGGTCAAATAACTGCAGTTCCACTATCCTTTGAAACATTGAATTGAATTTCATCCTAAAGTTATCAGTTATCATAGTAAGAAAGATACAAAAAGAAATGAACTTTCCAATAGAATTTCCCCAAATAACGTCAACAGATTTTTCAAAATGGCAGGAATGTACAATAGGTGATCCAATACCCCCAATAAACAAGCTCATTTTGTTGTTGTGTTCTCTTTGCTTTTGTGTTCTTTCTAAAACTCTTTGCCTTTGTTCTTTCGGGATTTTTCGGAAGTTAGGAATGGAATTTGACGAGTATGACGCCCACAGACAAATGGACCGTCTTTCTAAGAGGTGAGAAAAATCTCCCTTGGGTAGGCAGTACAGCTTCTGCTCTTTAAAAACATGGACGTAGAGAATCAGTTAGATAATGAGAATTTCACCGAAATTGGTCGAGTAGTTCTGGAGCTAAGCCTATGACAACTAATTTCAAGTTTGCGCTAGCGCAGTAGCTATTACAGATGCAATCGTGACGAAATTCATAGATGAATGTCTTGTAATCAGTTCCTAACTACCCTCCAAATTTGAGCGAAATAGGTCAATTAGGAACTGAGATATCGTGGTTTCAGGAGATTCGCGTTTGCGCAAGCGCTCACTCTACTAATGGTCTACAAATTGTTTAATTGATAGGGGACCGTCACGGGCTAACCAACTCAATCACTGAAAATTTCATCAATTCAGACCATTACTTCATGTAGCCTGGGCCAAGGAATTGACTACAGACAGACAGACACTGGACCGAAATTCTTCAGAAAGCTCTGAAACGTAAAAAGCAAGTGGAAATTTTGATTCTGGAAGACAACAATTTTTTTTTTCTTGCACGAATACAGCTGCCCCAAATTAGAAGGTGTTTTATTGTATAATCATGGGCGGATACGCCAAGTGCATACCCGTCAATGAGTTTTATCCAGTTAGTAATCTTTGTTTCTGCTCTCCTGTAATGATGGGTATTTGGAAAAATGGATAATTTCTACCGTTTTTCTTTGGAAGTCTATACCATTCAACTTTTTTTGTTCTACAAGCACGTGCACGTGTGTTCAGTTTTATGATTTGCGGAAATTGGATGTTATTAGATATTAAGAAAATATTATCGATTCATTGCACAAAACCTTTCCAAGGCGTAATGAAAATACATCTTAAACGAAGAGCGAACACAATAAGAAGAACTTGAGCTCTGACTTAGAAATTAACAGCATTTATAGTCGTTTCAATTTATTAATTCAAGCAACCGTTGTTCACCAGCAGGAAAAAACATTTTACTATCCATTAGTTGTTTCATTTATGTATTTCATCAATCATCTTCGCATAAACCTTGTTCCTTTCAAAGTGGTAAGCTCAGATACATACTAGGTAGGTCGTAGTTCTGATCATCACTGTGGTTGTCGACGACAATAAACTTTTCTCAATTAAATCAGATGAATCTGAAATAGGGACCTACACATCATCAAATTGAAGGTAATGTTCAGGTTTTTAGTAAGATGCCTAGTGTACAATTACCACTCTTAACGGTTTTCGATTACTTTTCTTGGCAGGATGATCCTTTAAAAATACCTACCTTCTAGAGAAGAATATCTGGTCACCCTTTTAGTGTATCTACTCGCACTTCGCAAAAGAAGTCTAATAAGGGAACTTGATGGAAACTAGAAGTTCAACATATAATTTAGATTTAGCTAAATCTTGGATTCACCAGGAAATAAGATTCTAAGCTTCAACGACTCACATGCATCAGGTTCACATGCTTTACTGAAGATGAGGAAGTATAGAAAATGACACCTTTTAGAATGAGAATTATTTAAAAAATAATAATTGAGAATTATTAAATTAGAATTAGAAAAATAATTTTGTCCATGGTAACTAAGTAAAGTGCCGCGGACGGCGTATCTAGGTTACATTACAGATAATTGTTGGCCTCGACATTTAAAATCACTATTTTGCTGATCATCGTCAATCATCATCAAAGAGTTTTGCAATCAAGGTGGTATGATATGACATTTTATGTATCACATAAATTCTACGTGTAAGTCGTTTTCGCAAATTCAACAAAATTACTGAACAGAACACTTTTATTTGATTAAAGTAAAGACAAATTTAGCACTAACGCCAATAATATTCAATATATATTATATTGAATATTCAATTCAAAAAAGACAATGACAAAAGACCAAGAAGTCCTTCACACCATTCAGTTCTTCTCCTTCCTCTTGATGCTACTTGGTAGCATCCTATGGATAGGAGCAGTCATGTCATACTTTCCATGGTGTGGTTGGTATGATACACTTCAGGTATTCATAGTGGTAGGTACTAGGCCGCAAGTATCCATAGCTCTATTCTCCGACAAATCCATATTCGTGAAATGTAACTACCACAGTACCGTTACATGCCGATTCCTTCTCGCCTCAAGAAACTTTACTATCAAGTTATAAAGTCGACTTTAATTGTTCTGCATTCACGGAAAACTACCCTGCCTCCTGGATTTCTTATTCTGAATAAGTACCAAATACATTTAACATCCTTCTAGAGAAAAAACGTTCTGCTGTTTTATGTGAAATCCGCGCATTTTTTATTGGGACATTAAACCACCGTGTCCTGCGTCTTCATCTCGACAATAAAAACGTCTCTAAATTACCAACAAACCAGATGTTATAGCTCTATCAAAATCTCGAAAAAAGCCCGTCCCACGCATCTCAAAAACCGTTTTACGGGACTGAATGCCGTTCTGTTCATTTTCTTTCTATCCGTCCTTTCTTTCCTCCTAGAACCGTTCGTTAATTTGTTTATTTCCATCAAATCTCTCGTATTTATTTGTTTATTTTCATATTTTATTTTGTGGTCGGGAGCGGCCGTCGGTTCTAAACTCGTCGGGTTTATGGCTTCTCTAAACATTTTGATTTCGACGCCCGCCACGGCTCATCTCGGTTTGTGAAGCAATCGCGTTTTAATACACATTTCTTGGAAGATGAGAATTTTGCTTCCGAAATATAGCGGTTCTGTATCATAACTATAACTCGCTCTCATTTAATTGGCGTTAGGGATTGGACATTGTTGTACATTATACCTATATACAGTTAGGTACTCACATTAGGTACGTCTTATACCTATCACGAGGAAGCTATAACATGTGCTGCGCCAACTGCAGACAGGATTTATTTTGTCTATTGTTCCTCATTATTTCCAAAAATGAACCTTTTTAGAATTATTGAGAAAGAACAATAAAATGTCACCTAAAAATGTTTGCTGTTTTATGTAATTATCCTAATTTACCTTCCTACTTATGTAGGTACCAACCTATGGGTCGTATATACACCTGGCGTACCCGCCCAGGATTCGGCAACAAAACGCCTTATCTCTTGGGAGGCAATATGGCGGAGCGGAGCATGACGTCGTCTGCATACCTAGTTATACTTGAATGTAGACATACTTAGTATACCTAGATATACTTCAGTATGGTACCTAGATATACTTAGTATATCTAGATATACTTCAGTATGGTACTTAGATATACTTAGTATATTTATAGATATACTTGAACTCAAAAAAGGTCCCATATTGCTCTATCTGTGCAGCGACCTCGACATTTCTGGCAATCACCTCGACGAATTGAAAAATAGGGGATGCATTTTCAAAAGGCCTTAGCTCGAAAATGTTCAATAGGATAGTAGGTACCAGTTAGATTACCTATTCATTCAAATTCATTGTCTGACTCGCTGTTATAGTAAACTACGAGGATAATTTCTGTTTGTTGAAGACGCAATAGAATGCTGGTCAGCAAGTCGTTTGACCCTTAAATTTTTGCAACTGACCTCCGGTCAGCTTTATTGTTTGTAAATGACTCATTGTGTTCCGCACGAAATGGAAATTCTCATTATGAAGTCTGCATTCTGTCGACCGTTCACGATGACGGTAACATGAAAGTATGAGTATAATGTGAAATCCAAGTACTGCAGAAGGTGCTGAGTCGCCCATTCCTTCGACAAATAAAATTTTCCGTCTCATTAGTCAACTTCCCTAAAAGGATTATCTTGTACGTCTTGGGCTCCCTATCTTTCTTCGGTCCATTTCCGAAAAGGATAGCGCACAAAAAACCAGTTGACACCGCTGTGCACTTTACCTTCCTGAAACAGTCTTACACAATCGGGCTCCCAAAACAATGGGAACGGAGTGGGCATCCAGGCATAAATATCCTAGGCATACACTGTTCTTCTAAGTCTTTAAAACTGGAATAATTTATTTGAGCACCCCTCAGTAGCAAGACTCCAAAAATAGTAAAGATTGGGCCATTTTCGGTATTATTTCCTCCAATATCCCTTCCCAATGAAATCTTTGAAATTCCGGTGATGTTGTTCACAACCAGACCATAAACTGATGATGAGCAAAAATACGATGAAATGTATGGGGGATCAGTCCTTTAGGAGCCAGTCCCCCAGGGGGGCTATCCAATAATGTTGAGCGAAATCTACCTTTAGGTCGTAAGAACTTTATTGATGATACGAGAATATTTTCAATTGCTCAAGCGCAGTGGATATTATTGATTCAATTATAATGAAAATTCATACGGGACCATCCAATGACTAACCTGTAAATGAAACTTTCATCGAAATCTAATGAAAATGTTATGCGTGTGGATTTCATCCGACAGTTTATGAATACTCGTATTCATGACATATCCATGATCTGTTGTTTTTCCCATCAAGGGGGAGATTTCAAAGTTTCTCCACATTTGGTTTCTAATTCTCACTGTTTTTGTGTCTTAAGAATGAATGATACGACTCTCCGATAATAATAATTACAAGAAGAAAAAAAAGAAGAGAAAATGGGTATTTTATGTCAATAGGATCTTT
>JAEMON010000015.1:22769208-22779325 GCA_030264115.1 Lygus lineolaris
AGGTGAATATTTACACATATAGCATGTAGAGAAATGTACAGCTTGGTATTTTGATTCAAAATCCAAATCCCCAGAGGCGATGGCAAAATTGTTTTGACCTGGAAGTCTGTTCGAACGCTTTTGAGCCTTCAGAAAGCCTCTTTGACCCAACGGCTCGTTCCCTTATAATATAGATACTAATCACACGGGTGACCGGCAGTCCGGATGATAGCTCGGACCAGATAGTGTAGCCTGCAGTATTCGATAACTATCTCAAGTGCCCAATCATGCACAAAATGACCCTTTCTCCCTTCCCTTCTCTTTGGAGGCCCCACGATGTAGCCATCACCTGTTGTTCTGTTCGGTTGGAGCTCATTTTTCCTTCGTTTGTGGTTCATCCAGGTCATTTTCGGCTGGCCTGATTATGGTGGAGGAAGCTTTGCACTGCCTAGATACTGCCAACAACGAAAGGTTGGAAATTGGTACCTAACTTCATCCCATATCACCTAATACCCGAGGGAGAAAGATATAGATATCTTTCAAGGCTCACTCAATAGCAGATCTGCTATTGAGTGGGCCTTAAAAATATAGTGGGCGAGCCCCCAACCACAACCTATCAGTTCAACGGTAATTGAATCATAAAAACAGAAGTTTCTCGAATAGAGAGAAATAGGTGTTTGAAGGAATTACTGTTTGCTCATCTGCTGTTGCTACATCAATTCAGTGCAATGAAATGCGTAAGCATCTTCGAGAGGGCAATCCCTAACTATGGATATCGTAAACATTTGAGCATTTGAATTTGGAACATTAGGACGTACAAACCGATTATTGTAGGATTCATAACTCCCAACCATACTCAAACACACACAAAATGACCCTTCTATATATTATATTTGAAGGCCCCGCACTATACCATCACATGTTATGGTTAGAGTTCATTTTTTTTCTCTCTTGGGATTATGCTGGTCACTTTTGGTCGTCCGGATGATGTTGAAGGCTTCTTAGCATTGCTAAAAACCAAAAACGTTTTATTTTAATCTCCTCCCATGTACTATATCAATCTATGCTTAATAATTTCCTCCGATTTTGTAGGAAGCACTTTGATTCGCGCAGGATGTAGTTAATTCGACGTCTTCTACAAATTAATGTTATTGATTAGGTGGTGAGCTCTGATTAATACACACTCACGGAAGTTGACTGAGTGGGTAGACCATGGGGTGGAGGTATAGGGTGTCTGCGGCTACTACTGCCTCCTGGTGGAATGTACCCTAACTAGAGATTATGTACCCCTTTTCTTGTCCACAGGAAAGGCCTCCCGTTGTTTTCCTTCCTCCCATGAATAAAACATGAGGGATTCTCGAAGGTATCGATATAATTACAGGGCACAATGATACGAATGTGTTCGGAATGACAGGATCTCTAACAAGGGTAGGCCGAGAGATGGTGGGGATGCCCGATCTCGGAGCGGTTTTTTGAGCCTAAGTGGGGTAGATAACTTGAAAGGAAGGCGCCCTCAATTATAAAGGTGGATTTTGAAAACAAAATAGTCGCTTCCAACTGGAAAAAGGTGAAGTAGGTAAATGAAGCCATTAGAGCTTGTCTTGTCTTCGAAAAGGTCAACACTTAGAGCTTATCTACCCCGGCCGCAGCCGTCCCGTTCAGGTTGAAAATTCACTATGCTCTAATCTCCTCCACTTCAGGATATTGGAGTCCTGAAGCATGTAAGTATATGATTTGCTTTGTAGTGAACTAAAAAAAAAAAAATCAACCTGCGGTTCTACATCTCAAGTCGATGAAGTGTACACGATACGAGCAGTCGATGAGATTTTACAAGGCTCTCCTCGCGGCTTTACAAGACTTCATGAATGAAGAAAAGCTATAGGAGCTGTTAAGGGGAAGAATCGTTCATGTCTGTGTAAATAAGAACAAGGATTACTCACATAAATTATTCTTAATAATGCATTATTTCAGATGTCTGCATGACAAGAAGAATCTCTGGGGTATTTGAAGGTCAAAGTACTTATAGAGAACAAAATTGTGGTGGAAATCGCATTTACATTGTTGGTAGTCTCATTATTAATCTCACAAAGCTGCCATGACTATTCAAACAGAGCCAAAACTGAAAGTGGCATGCCACGCAAGTTTTGGAAAAGGTAGCCAAGCAGTTGAGTGAGAGTTGAGTGCTGGGGATCAGTTCTCGGTTCATGTAACTGATGCCTAGGAATTTAAAGACAGCCAACAGATTTTGCCCGGCAAAGTTTGCCAGCTTATCGAAGTCTTGGAGCTTGCAGCTTTATACATATAATTTGTTTATTGAGTGTACAGAGAGAGGCAATCAAGCTGGTTCTGCCTCATACATCGATGAAGAGGCGACTGACGAGGTTTTATAAGTCTCTACATACACCGAATAGTCAAGATACATCCTTGCAGCTAACCTTGTTGTTGACCTCAAGTGCTTAACTCGATTAATATTGATTCATCGATTTTTGATCGATTGATTAGTCTAGATGTATGTAGAACATCGCAATGAAGGAATTTCAGGAAGTCAACAGTTTTTTCTTCTGAATCAAAATGAGCTTCTGATTGGGTGAATAGACTAACAACGTTTTGCAATAATTGTGTTCCACGTTCCAGTCACTCCTTCTTACGAGCCTTGAGAAGGACACCTTGTAACGGATGACTTTTTTCTATTTTTTCTTTGTTGTTCCCTCATCTTCTTCGACTCCGGGGTCTTTCTGGGAAGAAGAATAGTGACAAATGTCCCGCTCGCTCCCCTGCCGTGCGGGGAAGTCGATCTATCTTCAGGGCGTCTTGACAAGTCTTTTGGGAACGTCTCGGGAGGTAAATGGAGGCAAGTGCCTAATAGCTTCATTTGACTGGTTTTACGAGGTTGTGTTGAGCAGTGAACACGAACCGCTCTGTTGGACTTTGTTATTTTACAGTAGTGGATAATCTGGATATGCATGCCATTAGGTATACATGCTGTAAGTGAAGACACTAGAATCACCCAATAGAGACTTTGGAGTTCTAATACTTCATAAACAATTTCCTATTCAGAGATCTCAAGGGATGAAATTTCAGCAGGTTTTCCTTATATATAATCCGAGTTTTTACGCAATGAGGGTAGATACACAAAACACATATTCGGGAAAACGAAAATTAAATCTAATATTTATATTAAAAACTAGCTGACCCGGCAAACGTTGTTTTGCCATATAATATATAAATGATCTCTAGCCGGTTACTTCCAGACGGCCGGATTTCTAGACGGTTGGTTGTCCAGATCCCAAACGCTCGCTTCGCTCGCGTGACAGTGGGACAGAGCCCTTATTAAAAAATAAGGGTTGATCGTAGAAGGGTGAAAATTGAGGATTGTATGTATTTTTGTATGTTGTATCATAAAAAAATAGAAATTTAAAATTTTGTCTAAAAAATAAAAAAACAATTTTAGGGGTGGACTACCCCTAACATTTAGGGGGATGAAAAATAGATGTTGGCCGATTCTCATAGATACCGGATAAGCACAAAAAATTTCATCAAAATCGGTCAAGCCGTTTTGGAAGAGTATGGCAACGAAAACTGTGACACGAGAATTTTATATTAGATATAGGAAGGCCGCCCAGGGCGACCAGACGCCACACCACTACTACCTATGTGTTTTATGTTTCTATACCTACCTCAGAAATAATAGTCAATTAGATACCTATATATAGATGATTTCAGACTGAGTGTGATGTATATCCCCATTATCTTGCCTAATTTTCAAAATGTGTTTTCAACCCGATTAGAATAGGTGCCTATGAATTTTCCCTTCACCTTTTTAGGTCAAGCAAGTAATACGGCAGATGGCCGACAACCTTAATAGTGTTTTTTGAAATAGTATAATTTAATAGGTTTCTATTTATGGTAAGAGAAAATAAACATTAATTTAGGAGTTAAAAATCATGGGACACACCTGTACCAAACGGGTCAAATAACAGTTTGTAAACCCTCTTAAATATCCACGAACCCCCCCTCCCGAGTTTTATCTCTTTTCCTATTTTATCTTCATTAGGTTCCTACTAGATAACTAAAAATAGTGTTGATGAACTATGTACGTACCTAATCGGCCTTACCTTCCACATTCTCTCTCCTTTCTCTCGATGAAAAAATGAGCATTATATTGGATAGACCCATTGTTACAACCGTTAGTTTCTTTCAGGTCGTAAAACAGAATTTTACTACCCAATAAACCATTTAATGCCCTTTCCAGGGTGTGCCAGGAATAAATTAGATGCCTCATCAAATCAGTTTTTTCCCCCTTTTTTTTACATCTTAGGGGCGAGAAATGAAACGTTGTAAATTCAATATTGAGCCACTCGTAATGAGGCACTCTCCATCCCGAAAGAAGAAGAATTTCGATTCCATCGCTCATTAAACGCTAATAATTTATTCCAGAGATTAATTCTTTGCGTTTGGAAAGAGCAATTCCAGCTTTTTTCGATCATGTTGTCAATTCGTGTTGTTGGGAATTAATGAAAGCCCTGAAGTTAAGCCTACAACGCATTATTTTTCTCAGCCTTATTATTCTTTCTTAGAGCCATAGGATCAAGAATCCACCTCGAGCCACCCTACTCAGAGATGTCGATGTTTTACATAAATATTTTGCCATCATCTTTATATTATTTTGGCCGTAACTGCGATACGGACCAAGATAAGGCCCTAAGCTCATTTTTCCTCCCAGTTTTTTTAAGTAGCATCTCTTGGCGTCGATTCAAGAAAATAAAGACTTCTAAGAAACAACGGCTTTCTTGCCTGAAATTGATCCGACTGATTTTTGTCTTCACCATTTTTACCTTCAAAAAGTGACACCTTGGAGTATCTATTTTATTCTTTTACCCTCGACCTTCAATTCTCAATAAAGCTAAACAAAACAATTGGGACAAAACTCTGTTTTCTAACAAGTTTCTGGGACGCTATCAGGTGGAATGTCCTTTCAAAACAGCTCTAAGGAGAGTTTCCTATAGGCATTTAATAGCAACCCGATCAGTGGGAAATAATTGCTATGGTGTCAGATCAATGGAAGACATTGCACATCCCAAACAGTGGCATACCTATCATAGGTATCCCACGAACTGTTCGTCGTGGGATTTAATAATATGAAGAAGCTACACCTACTCGGCAGCAGTAATGGGTCCACTAATAGCACCAAAATCTACCTTGAGCCTAGAAAATCGTTGAAAAGTGGTTATTCGAGAAGGAGATGTAAACAAGGAATTTCTCACGTTCATTTCCTTTCTGAACAGCCGTTGGGTAATTACACGAAAAACGCCTAAAGAGTAAATTCTTGTAATTTAGGAAGGACTCCCCTGAACCAAATACCCGTTATTTCACGACACTTTGCCCAACCGAGAGCCCATAAATTGAGAGGTTTCCTCGAAAAAATTGTTATAGTTCTAATGACTACGGAGAGGGAAAAAATGATCTCTTAATGCTCACGAGAAATGAGAATTCTGATTCAGACAGTAGATAGTTCTTTTGTTCAGAGTAAACATCCACCTCTCCCCACAGACACTGTAATTATTAAACTTTGCGACTTGGACAATGTGCAGATGGGTAATTAGATAACAACGTAATGGCCTATTGTGTTCTTATGAAGCATTATTTACGTGAATGACTCATGTGCAGTCACCGGACGTTGCATTGCCATATATCACTAACTATACCTCCTCGTTAAATTTATTTACGTACAATAAAATATTGGGATACTTTAAATTTTTCTGAAAAATCGCAAATGAGTCATAATGAAACCTTTTCGTTTTCCTCGTTTCCCTAATACCAGGACTACTCCGGTTCATAAAGTCCAGAGCTGCCGAATCCTATATTTCGAATCCGCTTCGCTAGCTCATCGATGGGTCCCTTCCAGGTAAGACTTAGGTCGAGATTCAGGCCCAGGTAGTACAGTGACTCTATTAAAATGGTTGTTAATTTTCGAGGGTACATTGATTTATGGTTCAATATTCTCAGCCATAAACCCCATCAGAATCAGCTCTATTTGCCTATGTGATCCGCAGAATATTCGAAATACTTGAAGCCTACGAATTCATCCTTTCTCCCGGTACTATTGACATTTATTAGGTCCCATTCTGGTTTTGTTAGACTACTCTATGTCACCATAACGCCTTGAAAAGTTTATAGCAATCAAGAACCCAGAATATAATTTGTTATCACCAGACGATATAGGTTCAGTGAAAGTGTGCAAATATAATAACTTTTCATCAACCATTTCAAAAGTTCATGCCAGAGGGTTTATATGCCTGATTCTGTTCCAGTTTTAGGACTTGTTATTATAAGCGGTCGAATGCGACAGGCCGTATAAGTCTTTCACTCTGAGTACGGGTCTTTTGTCACTTCAGAACGTGTCAAAGAATTCTAGGACATTCAGAAGGTACAACCTACTGTACCTACTCTTCACTCCTCAGGTGGTCTTTGAGGGTTTGACGTGGTCCCACTTTGTTCGTGTGCCACACAGGTCCTCAAACGGTAGAGTAAACTACTGAAAGAATAAGCCAAAAGAAATATGATTTGACGGAGGTTCATGTGCCCTGGAAGACCAACGCTATGTTTGTTCAGGCGCTCTAGATTTGAAGCTAGTCTAACCATATTTTCCGAACCACTTATACTTTCCTTACCTTAACTTACTTTCCTACCCTTCAAATATTCTACTACTACATACTTCGATTCACAGAATATAGACCTATATCAGACCTATCAGAAGACCAATATCAATAAAATAGTAATTTTATTTTTTCTGTATATTGATTAGAACTATGGAAATTTGATTTTCTTTCCCAGTTCATATTATTTGAAAACGATCGGCATAATCAAAATTTTTCTCTGTACCTATCTCTGCTCATACTTACCAACGTTTGGTACAGCAATCGGAGAGAAGAATTCCACCTTCTTGCGTCCATGTCTTGTTGAATTGATATCGTAGCTGGCTCGCTTTTGCAGCTCGTGCGCATTTCTTTGCACGAATCTGACGTGTCCTTGTCTACGAGGGAATTGCGAAGGTCGGCTGGTTGTTATCTTCACCGAGAATGTGGTACGAAGAAAATGTGTCTCCAGCATCTGTTGAACAGTGTCTATGTTCAGATAAGGAACGAGAAGAGATCATCACTCACATTAATTTATATAGGTGTAGGTATGCTCACAGTGTGGAGAGTGAAGTCCCTTCATTTTTTTCTGTTTTTCAGAAGATACAATTTTATTGAGCCAGTATTGAAGTGAGATTCAGTAGAAAAAAAGTTCCATTCATGCAGAATGTATAAGTGAGCAAATTTTCAAAGAATCATTTCAACCGATTTTGTGGGTGATTCTTATAGGAAAATTTGCGCTGATTCCGAATTTACCATATTTATGTTTTTATGTTTAAGATGGTAATTTACACCAAAAACCTCAAATCTGGACGATGGGATGCTGGGGTTTTCGAGGGTTCTGAATCCGATTCTAACGTCAAAACCAGAAAATGTCGACTCACGTCTGTACCCACCAACTTTTCTGAACCACAAATTAGCTGTATTTTTAGAGTAGAATACTAGAGTATTAATATTAGAGTAAAATATTATATTTAAGAGTGATATCTTCACGACCTTCAGTCCTCCATGTTTGGAACTTATTACTTCCAAGTTACATACGAGTACTAAGTAGGTACCGACTCATATAAATTAATGATTAATAAATTATAGCAAAAATCGTAATTTTCTACCTTGTTTCCAATGGCTGTAAATATCATAATGGCTGTGATCGCCGGGAATTACAAAAATACAAATCACGCTCGATTTGACATCTATTCAAGAGGGGTACCTGTGCTCTCTGGCGAGCAATTGTTCCTATTTCCCATATAGGAACAATGCTCTGATTGCAGTCATTTTTCAGGAGTTCCAAAAAATACCGACCTTCTACCTCCTTGTTGTAGACCCGAGTTTTCAGTTATCCTATTATCTTATCGCGAAGAAATGAATTTTGATGATGAGTCGAAATTTTTATTTTCTAGTTAATCTGGCAAATCTTGCCTATGGGATACCTACTGGATTTTTTCAAGCTGTCGAGACAAATCGAAATGCAATGGGTACCAGACGCACGATTTCAAACCATATAAATAAAACCATCACCCGACCAGAAGCACCTGTTCGTCTATTTATAAGCTTTTTACCACCTCGTACCCTGCAGTGACGGTCCAGCTAGGGCGTGAAGATGGTTATCACCTCCCAGAACGGTGAAGATGGCACTCGAAAGTCGAAGGTGAGGTCTTCATCTTGAAATCTTCTTCGGCGGAAGGTCGTCCCGTGTTTTTTTACCTCCTTTCGAAGCGCTTTTTTACTACCTGGAGACTCCCCATGCTCAAACGACTCGATCATTATCTCTTCACTCAAACCGAGGTATAAAACTTGGAGCGTTTAAAAATGTTGAGATGTGTTGTGGTTAATTGAAGAAGTAGCGCAGACGATTCAGGAAACGACATCTCGTCTGTTAATCCACGGATTTGGTAGGTATACCTGGTGGTGGATGGACAAGACTGGTACTGGGTGGTCCAGAACCAATGGATCATTTTATTGCGTCCCCATTGTCATCACCGAAGCATAGAGAAGCGTAATATTCGCGCAAGAAGTACCTAATCAAAACAAAATCTGCTCAAATTCGGAGGGTAGTTGGAGGCTGACCCCAATATGATTGCCAATGAATTTAATGGTGATTGTATAGGTAAGTAATAGCCACTCCGTATGCGTAAACCTGTAATCTGTTGTCGGAGGCAATACTCCCCGATTATTCGACCTAATTTGATGACATTTTCAGGATTGTGCGGGTTAGCTCCTAGACGGTACCCTGTAAACCATTTGACCGATGGCAGCCACTGCACAAACGCAAACGTGAAGTCCTGAAATGCCGTAGTACACTTGCAAGCTGAGAGGCGTCATCGGTTACATAACATCCTGGACCATTCATCCCGAGCTTGACCCATTTCCCACGAATAAACCTGTTGCAAAGATATTCCGAAATTTGCTTTCGAGTTAAAAGGCGCGATAGACACGTTTATACGTTGGATGTATGTACCTACAAGGTGCAGGTCAACCTTTCACCAATAATTTCTAACATACTAGGTACCAACCTGTGGATTTGCCTTTTGTCTGGAGAACGAAATGATTGAGGTTTGATAATGAAATTCAAATACTTTGTACGTACCTAAAAAAAGTTCGAGTCATGCAGTAGGAAAAAGCAAATGTTCAAAAATCAATTGTATGATGTTTTTACCAATTTCAAACAATCTATTGCTTTTTAAAGCCTTAAGCCTTTTAAAGCTTTTTTAAAGGAATTCTGATATAAGATAATATATCAGATGACCTATTTGATGAGCAATTATTCTTGATTTGCTGAGGCAGATTTTGATCTGATTCCGAATAACCACATTGCATGTTTCATCCTAGAACGATTTCAACAAAAACTTCAAAATTAACCGATTCTACCCATTTTCGATCCTCAAACTCTTAAATTAAACTACTTAGAATGCACCGAAATTGCTGACCTACGAACCCAACATTTCTTTTGATGGGTAATACTGACATTTTGGCTTCATTTTGAATTCTTGAGACCGTTCCTAAGGTCAGCTATGTAATTTGGAATGGCACATATATAAGTAGTAGCTATATAAATAAATCACTTCTTCATACCTACCTACATTATATTTGGTAGGTAGGTAGGTACCTAATATTAAGTGTAAACAAGCTTTGAAATTCAGGGCTTTATTTGGAATAAGTAACACTAAAATGGATTATTTGCTTGTAGCATTTTTCCAAAAAAACTCCTCAGGAGTGTGAGATTATGAGCAGCTATAGGGTCTATGCTGTACTTTTGCGCCAACTCCTCACTCTTCCCAGGTTGGTAGTTTTGAATTTCAACGAGGGTTACAACAGAGGAACAACACAGTATACGTTCATAGCGTTTAACGAAAATGATGAGAAAAGGGTGTAAGTTGCCCACTTAGATACGTATTTTGTTATCCTGCTTTTGTGATATACTATGCCGGTATCTTTTTGGCATTCTACCTCGGGTGCTGATGACAAATCGACGACCCAAAGCTGTGTTTCAGTTTGCGACACAG
>JAEMON010000016.1:169423-191055 GCA_030264115.1 Lygus lineolaris
TCGTTGGAGGGATTTGAACCTGCTACCTCTGGATTTCTAGCCCAGCCCTCTAACCAGTTGAGCTATCAAGGCTACTGGGCCTGGGCCTAGAAAGAGGTAGCACGTTCGAGTCCTGCCAAGGGTACATTTTATCACCTGCAAACTGTGGTGACTACTAACTCAATACAATTTTTTTACCCTGGAACGCCATTGTACCTTTTGGGATTAATATTGTTCACGGCCGAAAGGGAGGTACAATTAAAATTAATTGATTTATCCTCCTTTTATGTCCTTTCATAACGTAAGGAAGTAGGTATAACTAAAGAAGCTTATAAAAGTAAACGAGAAACTCGACCCGTTAGAAATTAGAAAAAAGTTGCTCTTTGTCAGCTGATCTTTGAACAGGGATTTGGCTTACTCGGGAATATTTGCGATTCACACTCGCGTTTCTTCTCTCTTTTTCGTTCCTTACAGTTCTTACAGGGAGCAAACGGTTGGCCTTCAACTCTCCACGAGGTCTTATTCAACGCTAAAAATTGTGTCCTCTTCGAACTCGATGGGAAAATTTACCGTCCTGTTTGAAGTTTTTGCTCTAGGGCGTTTCAAAAATCTCATCCCTTATTTTCTACCACTTAGAGAGTACTGACAGTAACAACGGAAGCTTCGGGGCACAACTAGACCCCAAACGGAGCCGGTATACCAAATTTCATTAGGTAATTTTGGCCCATAGTAACTGAAGAAAGTGCCGAAGACGGCTGAGAATGATGAGAAAATGTGCAACGCTAAAATGGTTAGGAAAGGGGGTTAGCGGGGAGGTTATCCGGTTTTTAAACTTAAAAATCCGGTCTTAAGTAGCAATAATGTTATAGTAAGAGTTCTTATAAACCCTTCGGTAGCTGATTTAGGAATTTTTTCAGGAAATTTAGGGCTCCGTCCGTTGCCCCCTTAAGAGTTGAAGTAGAAAATCAGTTCAAAAAAGTCATTAACTCCATAATTTCTTACGAACATTCGCTCATTGGGTCATGTTGCATGACTGGAAATTTAAGTTTTTTTGTGGGGGGAGTTTTATTGCATTTTTAAATTTGTAATACCATGAGGTGATGTTTCAAGAGCATGTAGAATCACCCATCCGTGCTAGCAAGGGAAATCAGCTATGAACAATAGATGTGGGGATAATACGAGGTAATAGACCCCTGAGACTGTAAAGTGGCAATGATAATTATCTTGGTCCACCTATTGGGAAGTAATACTGTGCCATAATAATTCATGTTCCTAAACGCCACGAGAAAAACTTTAGGTACATGAACAGTATTCATTTCAAATTGATTCAAAACTTTCATATCTCTCTCTCAAAAACATTTTAAAATGTCTGTGAAGTACAAGATGAACCTAGGTACTATCAGGTGTGGAAAATCATAATCATTACAATTCGCCAACAATACTAAGCAATCTTGGTCGGAGTTGAATATCCTTCTTCTGAGACAGATGAGAATTTTTCATGTTGTCGATTACCAATCATCATCTGGAAAATTATACCTAGTCGAATTAAATCAAGATTCAGTTGCTTAAAAAATTGACTCTCCGAAGGAATTTGACCCTATCGGAGTGATAGTACCAACTGTTACCAAGGTACCAGTGCTAAATTTCATTGTTATTGCGTAACTAGAATTAAGATACTGATCCTTGACTATCGATGTTGATGATGTTTCAGTGGTTCATATTGATGTAACAGACCACCTCGAAGCACAATAGATTGTTACCTTTTCAATTTACACTCTTCTAGGTAGGTTGTAACGAGATGAAACTATCGAGTCAATAAACATTCCTTGTAGGCCTCACTAATTTTGATGTGTTAACTGGGGCAATAATCTTTTGTGACGAATAGCAGTAATAACGTTCCCATTACTTCACTACAATAGTAATTATACTCGGTGTTGGAGGCCTTTGTTAGCTCAAATTGTTCTTCGAATGTTGTTGCCCAATTATTTTGAGTTAATCAAATTATTTCTAATTTAATCCTTGAATTGTATTAGTATTTCCCACGAGACCATTTGGATGTGGATTATGTCTTCCTAATGAGAAATTAACCTAAATATTTGACATTGGATCCATGCACATAGACATGGATTTCTTAAGGTGATTGAAAGGGGCACTTTTTGAAACGGACTTTTAAAAATATATCATTGAAAGGAGTACCTACTCAGCATTAGTGCAAACCATAGTATAACATTAACCTAGCACTAGGGATCCAGACGTAAAACGTGAGGAAAAAAGCATAATTAACAGTTAATTTACAATAAATTATGGTACATTTGAAAGTTGTATGGTTATCTTCATCATTTTCCTTACCTTTGCGTTTGTACAGGTCAATATACTGGCCTCGAGAAAGTAATTCAAGACGCAATCAACGGTAAGAGATTTAACAGTATTTGTGTAATAGTTATCATAGTTATAAATACAAGGATTCATCCTGTCCGTCAAGATCATTCACATGCTCACCTGACCTTGGTTTTCACGGTCGTTGACTTAATCAGTTGGTTACATAATTTTCGCCAAAAATAATACTTGAGATGGGTTCAGAAAATGGTAATTTTTAGGAAAATCATCATTAGATGATTCCCTTGTAATAAAAGCAGTCAAGGTTGATATTGCAACAATTCTTAATAGTATCAAACCATTTTCCAAAGCCCTAATAGTTCCGATGCACTTATAATTTTCAATTGGTCGTCTCTCCAGTGATCTCGTAGTTGGCAATTCTTACAAAACTCAGAATTATCTTAAACATTCAACTCAATGAATTACACAACGTTTTAGGAACACTACAAAAGTTGAACGGAAGTCGGGATATTTCTGAAACCCAAAGTAAATAAAGCAAGTAACCATCAATTGACACTTTGTAAAGTTTATTCAGACATTTTACCACGTTGTAAACAACTTTGCGAACTTGCAACCAGGTGCATCAAGTGAATATTCCCAAATGCCATCTTTTTCTCGCAAAATTACGAAAAAATGCCACGCTTCGAATTTTACCCACAAAATGTTGTACATCGCGGAAGTAAATATCGAAGAAACGGAAAAGTTACCGTCTGGCAATATTGGTCAATTTTACTTGTAAAAGGAAGATCAACAAAATGGTTCTCAAAACTCGATGGGTAAATCCGTCCAGATTATTAGCTTTTGGAACTAACGACGACCGAAAAAGTTGTAACTGGAACTTGAAAGTGATAAAATGTTTAGGATTTTTTATTAATGAATACCTACTCAAAGTTGACTTTGATTGGGTAGGTAAAGCTATATAACAACTATTTACTGCTCCAAGGTGTTATCTTTCTATCGGTACAAGAAAATAACGATCAATAAAAATGTTCAGCATAAGTGGGTTGACGAGGTAACGCAATATTAAAATAAATTAAGACAACAGAAGCTGTCAAAAAAAAGTAATGGGGAGGTGAAACACTTTCATAGGGATTCGAGTGAGTACATAAGTCACTTTTAATAACTTCAAACCATTTTTTTCTCACGGTGCTATTTTGGAATAGGTAACCGCAATATTGCCAAATCCTGCCTCTACGATCGGTTTATCAGATTTCAATAAAATATTTTGGGTAGTTGGAGGCTAGTTGAGGGAGTTATCTGATGAATCACGTAACCCCGACAATAATAGCGAACGTTGCATCCAGTACCTACCAGCCACAGCGCTTACGGAAATGTTAATGAGCGCTACCGGTGGGTCTAATATTGGCAGATTATTCCGTAAAATCAAATAATCAAATAATCGACTTTCCCTTGGTTCCCGAGAGCTAGGGCTGTTAGCTATTAACATAAACTAACAGAGATGAAATCTAGGGCGAGGGGGGGGGGGGGGGGGGGGGGGGGGGGGGGGGGGGGGGGGGGGGGGGGGCTGTTCGGTTGTCCTGCGCCTTGTGTCGAGGAATGGAACTACCCGGTGGCCGCAGCCAGGACAAAAAATTAAGAGACGGAGCTTGGATTTGAACCTAGAATCTTAGAAATTCTTGTTAGAATCTTCACCAAGTCCGCAACCCTTCCAGTAAGCTAGGTACCTAAAGCAGCAGTGAAATAATTTCGGAGAAGTTTCCAGTACATACATGGTACTCGTTCGGCTTACAATCTCTTCTCTGTGGTTTGTTGGATACCATAAAGCCACTATAGTATCCACGATGAACTTCTATTCTATTCTTGGAACTTTGCCGACGACACGACTAGGATCTATTTGTAATCCTACGCTGCTCTCTTGCGGCGGCCCTTGCCGTTAACCAACTGGTTTTAGCTCAGTTTCGCCCTCTTGCTAGCGATAAGGAACGAATGCCGCGGCCGATAAGGTACAGATAGTTTCAACGGAGTCGTGGATCATGTTCACCAAGTAGGTATCCACTCCCCAAGTATCCCGTCATCGAAACTTCCGTAATTAATTAAAAAAGAACTACTCATGTCTCTCCCTAAAGCAAAAGAGGTAGGTATCTCCTGTCTTAAAAAAATAAAAAATAAAAAATGGAACACAAAATACATAGCTTCCAACCTTCAGTAGTGAGGAAGCGGGTAACGCTCATTTCGTTGACTGTCCATTACTCACGTCATAAGAGTCCGATTAATCACAACTTTGAGGGGTAGTGGGTATTGATCTTGAGATGACCACGAATCACATACGACTACCTTTTCCATCAGGTTTAAAATAAAGGATTGTAGACTTGGTACACCTATCCAACAAACTCTTTTCCCCCGATCTGGGGAGACGCTTTTTCCAAATCAACCTAATGAATTATTTTTATGAAATCATCCTAATATATCACCAGATTGTGAAGGGAAAAGTACATTTTTTCTTGTAACTATTGAGAATTTTAGGTGCGCAAGGACGACACAGTAGAAAACCGCAAAAAATACGTTCGAAAATGGTCGGTAAGTTTTGTGTCGGGTAGATTTACTGTTGTACGATTATATGTCAGTCTGTCGAGTGTTTTTTGAGAATATGAATTAAGTGAGTTGAGTGATTTGTCAGTTCATTTAACACGCAAACTTGGCAATGATTCGACCAGATTCGATTAAATTGTCTTCTTTATTAATTTGATCGCAATTATACCAATTCCAACGGTGGCTAATATGGAAAAACATGGTAAATTAAATCTTGTACCTAATCAATTCATCAGATTGTATTAAATTTCTAAGGCTACTTCGGAGCTGTTATTTCGTACTGGTACGGATTTGATATTTCGAGACTGGCATTATTTGATCTGGTTTCGGACCACTAATATTATTCTTCACAAATTATTGAATGATCATTGACTCATCATTGCAATCAGATAAAATGCAGCCGTATCGAAGAGTTCAAGCTCAAATTTGGGGGCAGTTGGACAATGTGGTGGTTTTTCCCGAATTTCATCACAATTTGCATAATCGGGAGTCGCTGTGCGTGAATGATGACTAATAGCAAGACTTCAACCATTTTTCATCAGTTTTGAAATAAATTATTCAGGGATTGTTGCGATTACTATATTGACTAGGTGGATCCATGAAATCGTTCCCCTAAACTTGGTAGGCCTTTTTTCTTCTTTAGTTATCACCCAACCGTTGACTTTCAAATCGCTTCAAATCACTAAAAAATTATAATGAAAATTCTTCGAGTTTCCAAAGGAAAATACATTCATTCTAACTATTGAGACTTTTAGGTGCACAAGGTCGTGGGCGACACAGTAGAAAACCGAAAAAAACACAACCCAAAGAAAAGGGTAAGTTTTTGTGTCGGGTAGGTTTGCTGTTGTATGGTTTATGTCTGTCAGTCCTGTGTTTTGTGAGACCAAGACCAATTTGTAAGTGAGTTGTGTTTTGAATCCTGAAATTTGATTGCGCTTGTATCCTGTGACGTCTGGTGTCTAGCATAGGTGTGTTGTTTCATGAAAGTAATTAAATTTACTCTATCAAGTGTGGTTTTATGTGCGCTTTTTGCTAAAGTTTAATTTTTCCTTCACAGTTTGAATTGAAATGAAGTAACAACACTTGTATTCTCTTTTTGCGATGCCTACTGTCAGTTTTGCCTTATTCAAATGTATTTTGCGTGGAATATCCATGTTTAAAACCAATATTTCCCATAAAAAACGTTCACCTATTATCCAGTGACAAAAAAAAAAAATAAAAATAATCTCCAACGTCATAGTCACCAAGATACTGATATACATTTGCTGTTTCTTGATTAGATAGATGCACATAAATAATGCTCCAATCAAGATATTGGCTCAGATAAACTTGAAAATCAGTTTTAGAGGAGTATCAAAATATATGCGAGGACGGAATTAAACCGTAAATTATCTTTTGATAGAATAAAGTTTGTGCGCCTCAGTAAGAATACATTTTGCCAATAAAAATGTATCTACTTAATTACGAATTTCGTCCGAACTTACATACCTACTTATTTTTCAACTTCATAATTAATATTCTTCCTCATCAACATTTTGTTACACTTTTTCAGTGAGTACTTACCTGGTTTTATTTGGTAACTTCCATAATACACATTTAAATATTTACCCATCGAGTGTCTTTGTTTGATTTGGTTTTTGTATTTTGCAGATAACACCGAGGGTGAGTATTCAGGTATAATTTAGAATAATTGAATCACAATAATGTCCAACTTGGCAAAACCTTAAAAAATTCGGACATCATGGTATGATAATCCATGGCTGAAGAACGAAAGCCTTCTTTTGACATGGAGGTTCACAATTATCTGCTTGAAGAGACAAGCTCGAGATTTTTGTAAAAAAAAAAAATCTTAGATCTGACATTTCAGAATCAGGATCATATAGGTACTTAAGTAATTTTGTCTCTCATCAAACCTCCTAACAATCATGTTCAATTCATTCAAACGGAAGTAAGCTATATAGGGTAACCTAGTTCCGCTATTAGGTAATAAGAATACAATAAGACAAGTAATTAAATATGGTGAGCGATGTAAAGAACATTATCATCAAGCCTTCGAGATAGATACTCATCAAAAATGTCATCGCATGATTCTTGAATGATCCCTGATCGGTGAATAACTGAACGTTAAATTGTATTCGGTCAGCCCAAATGGGTGCAGTGCACACTTCTAGACAACGTCCAAAATGTGCTTCCAGACCCCTACAGAGTCCAACCCGAGGGAGACTGAAATTTTGGAGCACAACTTTTAGCCTTGGCAAGTAGCTTCAGGGTCTAAGGACTTGCTACCTTCCCCGGAATGTTCCGAGCTTCTGGTACAGGGATTTTTCAAGTTGTTTACTATCTTGAAAAGTCTACCTCTCATCGTCTCTCGTTGCATGGACTTCATTCATCCGTTGAATTTGTAGGAGCAAAGGTCTGTGTCGTTTTATTTCCCAAATTTCAGCACTTCCAGTAGTATCAGGATTGAAAATCCATCCGTTGGATTGTAAGTCCTGTGAAATTCCAAAAATATTAACTACATGGCTGACCAATCCTTCAGCAACATTGTTTCCGCTTTTTCATCGCGTCCGGCTACCGTGTATTCCTGCTAGAGCTACTTCTTCAGCAGTTCTCATCCCTACTTCTTGCACACACTTCATCAACGAACGTGAAGCTGACAACTTGATGTATGTCCACCCAAGAAACCATTTTCCGAGGCGAGCGCATCATCCTCTGCTTCCCGAAGAGCTCTGGCCTAAATCTCCTCAAGTGGGAAAACTCCTTTTTTTTTTTATATGACCTGGAAACACAACTTCCAAGATCTCATATTTTCCTGATAGTCCCATTCCCTCTGAAACAGATGTCCAGCACAGTAGCTCTTTCCTCACCTACTGTTTTACCTCTTGACCACATACTGCAGTTTACAGGTGCTACGCATCTTTTATCTAGTTATCTAGTTACGGCCTTCAGGGCAGTCAATCTGCATTTTCTTGCTCCCTTCCCAAACGGTATGAAATCTGTACGTTGAAGGATGCTCCAATCTCCCTCTAAGGAGTCGATTCGTCAGCGAGTTCACGGCCTATCTAAGTCTCCTCTAACTGCCTGGCCCAATGAACCTCCATCAGAGCTGCACTCTTCAGAAAACCTGGGACAACAACTAGCGATAATATACTCGTATCTTCTCCTTCCCCTGGTTCCGTTCCCACTTCAGTATTCGTTATTTTTATTACATAACCACATTGTGCTATACGTGAGTATTGCCTAGTTGAAGGAAAGATTGATGCTATTTAGATATAGTTCAATGATGTGTCAAAATAACGAATATTGTGATCAGTACAATAATTATGGATGTAACAGCATTCCTGATGAATATCACCTTGGACCATCCGTAATCCAACTACAGATGAAAGTCTACTTCTGTAATGGTTATGGACTGTGATAATTAATTAGGAACCAACAGACTCACTGACCTATCAAATGGTAACACTGTATCAGCAGATAGCAAATTATATGAAGATTCGCCCAGCTTAATAAAAAAGGCATAAGCCAACGTGCGCAAGCTACCTACATTAGTAACACTATCCTTCTGTTCAGTACTAATGAAATTGAAGTTCGTGACTTCGTAGTTGACCATTGTCAAAATTTTGATAGTGGTGTTATGAAGATAGTGTAAATATGATGCATGACTCATTGAATGATCGAGCAATTATGCTATAAAGTACTCACCAGATTATTTTTTGCTTCTAATAGGCAAAAGCGAGCTCTTCTTTTTGACTACAGTAAGTTGAAAGATGATATAATCTGTGGATTCGTTTATTTTGCTTTTTCTAGTTTTTTTCTAACACTTTTTCATCTGAGGCCTTGTACGATCGATATTAAAAGAAAATCATTAGGTATAATGTGATATTTCAAATGGGTATCTACGTACGATCATTATTTGTAGCCCTCCACCAAGATGGATTCATGCAAACTAAATTGACTTTGACTCCTTTTTCTTCAAATTGGCTAATATTGAGTACCTGGTAATGAAATAATATTGACAAGTGTAAACAGATCAAATCGGTACAATTTTATTTGTTCATTGATAAACAAAAATAGAGGGTTCAATTATATCCCAATCTAATTGAACGATAAAAATATGCTTTGAAAATTGATTTGTTTGTTTCTTTGTTCATTCATTAGAAAAAATAGTAAATTTAAACCCTGTACTTGATACGAACTAAACGAACTAAACTAAAACTAAACATTTGATATCAAACGATCGAAAAAATTCAACTCAGTTCAACTTCCCGAACTCATGGAAGTGTTTCTCTAATATTCAGGTAATAGGTAGTAACTTACTACAGATATTTGCAGTGTCCGGTTCTGTGGTTACTAGTAATAATTTTACTAGTCATAATAAGCTCATAAGTAAAATGTTAAAAACCGAGGTAAATACAATTAATCAGGAGAACCGATAACTTGTCACGCTAATGAGTTCTGCTTTTTGTTTCGCAGGTCGCAACCAATTAAGTAAGTTTACCGACAACCCACCATTTATTAATTATTGTTTTATTATTCTTGAGCTTACTACCTACATTAGAGGTTCAATAGTCTCTTCAGAGAACAGTACAATACCATAGTAGTGAATCTTGATTTTCATGAGCCTCTAAAAACTTACCCATTTTACCGGTTAATGGTGCATATTATTGGTGCGACTGAACGATGGTGCCCTGAAGACTGATTAGTCATTGCCCTACTTCTTCTCAAATGAGAAGAAGGGAGGAAATTTTCCTAAGGAGGTGTCATGATGTCTACGACTGATTATTGTGGGGCTCAATGACTAATTCATCAATAGTCTTCAAGTACTCAATAAATGCGACTCAGTCGTTACGGCTCAATCGTTGAGTTCACACCAAGAAAAACGCGCGTTGAAGGCTTGCAAGAAAAACAATCATTACTGATTTCAAACGTTATTAATTTCAGGGTTTTTATTCATACGTGAATTGTTTCATTTTCAGATCAGAACAGTGTGCCAGAGACCCCATTCGGACCAGGAGGGCAAAGCGGACCAGGATTCCCGTTCGGGCCTGGAAGTCCTTTCGGACCGGGAGGTCCCCTTGGGCCTGGAGGAATTATTGGACCAGGAAGTACTTTTGGACCTGGAGGACAATTTGGACCTGGAACTCCAGGAGGGCCCTTGGGACCAAATGGACCATTTGGCCCAGGAAGCCCCTTTGGTCCTGGAGGAAAATTTGGACCAGGAAGCCCCTATGGACCAGGCGGACCATTTGGACCAGGAACCCCTGGAAGTCCCTTCGGACCAGAGGGACCATTTGGTCCAGGAAGCCCATTTGGACCTGGAGGAAAATTTGGACCAGGAATCCCTGGAAGTCCCTTCGGACCAGAGGGACCATTTAGTCCATTAAGCCCATTCGGACCTGGAGGAAAATTTGGACCGGGAGGACCATTAGGTCCAGGGAGCCCATTTGGACCTGGAGGAAAATTCGGACCAGGAAGCCCTTTCGGACCAGGTGGACCATTTGGGCCAGGAACTCCGGGAAGTCCCTTCGGACCTGAAGGACCATTCGGCCCAGGAAGCCCATTTGGACCTGGAGGGAAATTTGGACCAGGAAGCCCTTACGGACCAGGTGGTCAATTTGGACCAGGAACCCCGGGAAGTCCCTTTGGACCAGAAGGACCATTTGGTCCGGGAAGCCCATTTGGACCTGGAGGAAAATTCGGACCAGGAGGACCGTTAGGACCAGGAAGCCCATTTGGACCTGAAGGACCATTTGCTCCAGGAAGCCCATACGGACCTGGAGGAAAATTTGGTCCAGGAAGCCCTTTCGGACCAGGAGGACCGTTACGACCAGGTACCCCAAGAAGCCCATTTGGACCTGAAGGACCATTGGGTCCAGGAAGTCCCTTCGGACCAGGAGGTAAATTCGGTCCAGGAAACCCATTAGGACCTGAAGGACCATTCGGTCCTGGAAGCCCGTTTGGGCCTGAAGGACCATTTGGTCCAGGAAGCCCATTTGGACCTGGAGGGAAATTTGGCCCAGGAAGTCCTTATGGACCAGGAGGACCACTTGGACCAGGAACTCCGGGAAGCCCCTTTGGGCCTGAAGGACCATTTGGGCCAGGAAGCCCATTTGGACCTGGTGGAAAATTTGGCCCAGGAAGCCCTTACGGGCCAGGAGGACCACTTGGACCAGGAACTCCAGGAAGCCCCTTTGGCCCTGAAGGACCATTCGGGCCGGGAAGTCCATTTGGACCTGGAGGAAAATTTGGACCAGGAGGACTGTTAGGACCAGGAATACCCGGAAGCCCATTTGGACCTGAAGGACCATTCGGTCCAGGAAGCCCCTTTGGACCTGGTGGGAAATTTGGACCTGGTAGTCCATATGGACCAGGAGGGCCTCTCGGACCTGGAACTCCAGGAAGCCCATTCGGACCTGAAGGACCATTTGGACCTGGCAGCCCATTTGGACCTGGGGGGAAATTTGGACCAGGAACCCCAGGAAGCCCATTTGGACCAGAAGGACCATTTGGACCTGGTAGCCCCTTTGGGCCTGGTGGTAAATTTGGACCTGGTAGCCCTTATGGCCCAGGAGGACCACTTGGTCCTGGAACTCCAGGAAGCCTGTTCGGACCTGAAGGACCATTTGGTCCAGGGAGCCCGTTTGGACCAGGAGGCAAATTTGGACCAGGAAGCCCATATGGTCCTGGGAGTCCATTTGGACCTGGAGGAAAATTCGGACCAGGAAGCCCGTTTGGACCAGGCGGGCCACTAGGCCCAGGATTTGGACCCGGAGGACCATTTGGACCTGGTGGTCCATTAGGCCCAGGCGGATTACCACTTGGCCCAGGTAGTGGCCCGTTTGGACCACTAGGACCAGGAGGACCATTCGGACCACTAGGACCAGGAGGACCATTCGGACCACTAGGACCAGGAGGACCATTCGGACCACTTGGACCAGGAGGACCACTAGGACCAGGAGGACCATTCGGACCACTAGGACCAGGCGGACCATTCGGACCACTAGGACCAGGAGGACTACCACTTGCACCTGGAAGTAGCCCATTTGGACCAGGAGGACCATTCGGACCAGGAGGACTACCACTCGGACCAGGAGGCTTACCACTCGGACCAGGAGGACTACCACTTGGACCAGGAGGACTACCATTTGGACCTGGAGGCCTACCACTTGGACCAGGAGGCCTACCACTCGGACCAGGAGGACTACCACTCGGACCAGGAGGACTACCACTTGGACCTGGAGGCCTACCATTCGGACCAGGAGGACTACCACTTGGACCTGGAGGCCTACCACTCGGACCCGGAGGCATACCTCTTGGGCCAGGTGGATTACCAATAATATCTGGTAACGGCCCGTTCGGCCCAGGAGGTCCTTTCGGACCTGGAGGGCCTTTGGGCCCAGGAGGGCCATTTGTTCCAGGGGGTTCGCCGTTCGGACCCGGAGGACCATTAGGCCCTGGAGGGCTACCATTCGGACCTGGAAGTGGACCGTTCGGACCCGGAGGACCATTAGGCCCAGGAGGGCTACCATTCGGACCTGGAAGTGGACCGTTCGGCCCAGGAAGTGGCCCATTCGGACCGGGAGGATCTCTTGTGCAAGCAGGACCACTTGGACCAGGTAATATCAAATTTTTAAGGACTGCATACAGCCCGCACATGATTTTGGTTGTACAAACGTTATACATCGGAATGCGGTTTTGATTGCTTAGGCTACGCATCGGACGTATTCTGATATATTTATATGAATGAAGAATAACTCACGAGAACTTCAAGAATGTTGGGTATTCAATTGCTGACACCCCAAGAAGATCACAGGCCTGAAAGATGCCAACTTAAGAAAAAGAAAGGCCGGTATTTGATACATTCTGTTCTCAGACCTAATCGATTCAGCAGATCGTGTTGGGGGATAATACATTTGTAACAACGACGAACAATATATCAAAATAACATTTTTTTAGTTCTCTTGATGATATAGAAGTTGAAAGAGAAATCTTACAGATTGTTAATGGTTGATTAGTACTGAATTCTGACATGAGAAATTTAGTTCGGAGTTGATTAACATAACTTTTCAGTACGTCTGCTTCACGGAAACACTAAGTGAAATAATAAAGCGTTTCTGAGTACTATAGCATATTATGTTTGGTTTCTATAGGTTGTATGATACCTACTATTTTTCAGCGAGGTTAGTTTCCTCACTGCCGGAGGTAGGAAAGCATTAAATTTTCAAGTCCTGTCGCGGTGGCCGTCTTTCTGTTCGTCCATGGATTTTCAATTACTTGGCACAAATTAAAACTACGACTTCAGTAGTAAATTAGCTACCAACTGGTTCACCCTTGCTTTGCACAGGACAGGTAGGTGATGAGTTGGTATTAATATCGGTATTTTCATTAAAGAGAGTATCAACGAGCGATATGGGCGGAAAATCGAAATCCCCCCCAATCTCAAAACTCACCAATTGGTGAAATGTCGGAACGTTTTGGAACGTACATCATCTAGAATTCAGGGTGGATTTGTAGTAAATCCACGAATTTCCATGGTGACTGATCCATGGTATCTTGTACGGATGCGCAAATGTGATTTTCCACAAACAACAATTCGTTCAATCCTCCGAATTAAAAATATTATTATTTTTTTTAATCCGAAACTGTTCTTCCGATTTTCGGATGTCTTTAAAATCTTCGGTTTAGAAAATGAAATTATCAACACGATTGTGAACAGTATAGTAGATAATAAAAAATAATAAATAATAAATTATGAATAATTCATTGTATTGAGGTTGATCCGAAAAATCAATGTCCCAAATCAGAAGAATATATACTTCCACGTTACGGTAAGTGAGGAAGCTATACTTCCTACGTACTTAGCAGATGTTTTGGTTTTAGGAAGAAAAAACGAATATACTTTTACTAGGTATAATTTTTAAAATTATTTTTGGCTTACAATTTATTTTGTCGTTTTGTATTTTTAATTTCACAGGTGGACCTATGGACCTCGGACCATTCGGACCAGGTGAGCGTTCAAGTATTTTATGGTTGTTTCAAATTCCTACTTATGTACTATTATTTTTTTGAGAGGATATTGAAATACATCATCAAATGATATTTGAAATTCCGGGGAGCAGAAGGTGAGATTCGTCTTTGTTTAATTAGTCTTTGTAGTATCTGATTCTTTAAACAATTGGCTAAAGATTCCAAAGATAACGACTCCTACCTCAACCATGTCAATCTGAAACAATATTGACTCTCGACTATCAACAGGAAGCCCCAATGAACCATTTGGACCAGGGGGACCAATAAGATCTAATGGAGCATTTGGACCAAATATGGCACCCCTTGGTCCTAATGGGCCGTTCGGGCCTAATGGATTCAATGGACCGTTTGGACCTCTCATGCCAGGTAACTATAATCAATCAAGTAAAACTATGGGAAATAGTAATAAACAAGTATTGAAAAAACTAGTATAGTCTATAAAGTAGAAGTAAATCTAGACTTGCATACGTGCATGCTACGTGGGATTAATTAATTGACTTGATTTTTGAGTTGTGAGTGGATTTGATTCCACTGACAAAATACAACATTGACGTGTTGCACCTTCGCTGATCGTGATGCCTATGTATTTATTCCCAATGAAGCTCATTTAGATTCACGCAGAAAACTAAAGAACGGTGGTTTCGAAAGTTATAGCTACTTAATAAAATATTCATGTTTCCAACTTTGTCTAGCCTCCAACGATCGATCAGGTTGGAAATGAGTACAGTAATATTATTAGAATAATATTAACATTTTAACAGTAATTACATATTGTACCCCCTCTCAAAACGTTTGTTTTAAAAAATAAGTAGAATTCGAAAATCAAATTGATCAACTACCGAAAATCATTACTCAACTAATCTAATACCAATATCAATACTTAGGACTCACACAAATTGCGATTATTACAAGAAATTGAGATTATTGACTCTATGCTGATTACCGCTGCAAGCTATATTTGTGTTTTCTTTTCTCTAGGCAAATTTATTTTGCATTCCCTAATAACAATTACTCCACAGAATCACAAATTGGAGAAATGAGTAAGTCATTGGTTACTTTTATTTTGTAGCTAGAAATTACATTATGGTTCAATGCAGAGTAGGTCCCTACCTATATGTCAACATGGCTTTTCAATGACAAAAAAAGAAGATGAAATATTTATCAGCTACACATGATATCTCACTACAGTCGTTTTATTTTTCGTACAATAAGAGATATTTTATGACATACCGATTCTTAATGTTTGAGTTGATAGGCTTATTTTGATAGGATGACGTTAATTAATTTAATGATGATCGCTCACTACACCATCGATTATCAAGACACACTCATGAAGTAGTACTAATCATCGTCACCAGGCCTTACTCTCCGCGCCTAAGGTTTTCACGATGAAATTGAGTTTCGAAACATGAACGAATGTCAAAATGTGGATCACGTTGATTTTGACTATTTCAGGAAATCCGTACCCACCATCGAATTGCAACAACACTAGTGAGTGCAACACGTCTGATTTTATGGTCAATAAGTCACTTAGGACCGATACCCAACTATCACTATCAATCATATTGGTACAATAAGTCGACGGAACAAATTATTCATGGAATCATATGTACAGAATTGTATTACATGATAAACGCTTAGTAATAAGTATCCTAGTTTTATTAAAATGAAATATGCGATTTCCAATCGATCCGACAGCTCCATTTCAAGGTACGTAATAGAAATTTATTACAATTATCACGTTGTAGCCGCAGTATTATCCTTTGATTCGTGTCTGATCGATGTAGAAATGAAACCAATGGCGGAAAAGTCTCGTACTTTTGTAAACTCTCGCTTTAATAGTTAATTTTAAAGATACAGCGATTTTCAGAGTATTTCAATAATATTTTGACTGAATTCAAAAAATGAGGAAGTTTTCACTTTTGGTTCGTTATGGGACGACTTTTTTGCATTTTGTATTCGAAAAAAAGGCAAGGAGCTACCAAACTTTTTTTTCTTCCTTTGGGAAACATACGAGCCCTTACCGTTGCTATGTACTTATGAGAAAATGTATAATGTTTATGATATTTCACATTATTTTTCACCTGTTCGCAGGTGGAGTACAACCCTTCCAAAGTAAGTTGCGAATAACATAATCATTGGTGGATAATTTATCAAACAATTTAGTCCTCACAATCTTAAGGGTGCCTAATTATAACAACGGTCAACCATCAATGGTCAACCCCTAGTTGGGTGGGAAAATGAGCCTGAAATCGAAAAAAAATTATAAAATGTCAATAATATCAGAAGAAAGGATGAGATCGTTGGCCAGAATTTTCGGAGTACTCGAAGGGGTAAAATTTTCAAAATGTAGAGTCAAAAATCGCTTTAAAAAATTGTTTTTTGAGGTTTTGGTGTAAATTACCATCTTAAACATCGGAACAATATATCATGGTATATTCAGAACATAATATGCTGAATTAGGGGACAGCGTGAAATTTACTATAAGAATCGCCCACCCAATCGGTTAAAATTATTCTTCGAAAATTCGCTCATCAACTCATGCTGCATGAATGGAACTTTTTTTCACTCGTTTCCCCCGGGTTTTCACAAAGTACGTCCAAGTAAATATTTATAGACAATTGAAGGATGAATTCGATATTTTAGTAATACCTAGTGTTCCTTGAACATGATGATTCTCAGTAATCGAGACATTGGAATCGAACGATAAAAATCATTTTTCAACCCTCATTCAAAATAAGTTGTTCTAACAACTTTTAATACCTAGTTCCTATTTTTATAGGTCAAAAGGTAACATTGAAGATTCTGATTTGATCATAAGTGATAACATCATTCCATGTTCATCAGTATTTTATTACCTGAATTATCATACCTCCCTATTTGACACATGCCTATTAGGTATTATCAATAATTCTGGGTTTTACCTATTCATGGCATCATTATTATTATTTTTTTACATTTTTTTTGTTTCTCAATAGCAGAGTTGTATTTCGATCTCTATAATTTTTGAGATGGGTTCCGCTGACTTAGATTTAGGTATATTTCAACCAGGCAATTTATTGTAAATATTACTAGGTATTATTATTTTCTTTTTTCACTTGATTTAGTATAAATAATCCAATTTTGTTATTTTTACAGTTCCACCCGGTTATTCACCGGGAGGTTTAGGTAAGTCGTGTGGCAAAGCTCTATTCATAATATCATAAAATGTTTATTCATGTTATCAAAGTCAAGGGTGATTATTCAAAATCATTCGAGGAACCATATTCTTAGAAATTATTTGGACATGAATTATGATTTGATAAAAACATTATGCATTTTTTAATTATTTTAAATTTAATGTAATGTTGTTTGAAGTATCTACCTAGGTATTTGGACTTTTTCTGAAACAGAATACATTTTTACTGGAATGAATTTTTTTATTTATTTTTTTATTTTTTTATTTTTTTTTTATTTTTATTTTTCAATTTTTCTGAAATGAACTTTTTCTGAATCAAGGATGATTTTTTTCTGGATCAAAATGCATTTTTTCTGAAACAGAATGAATTTTTCTCATCATATCATTCGATTAAGTAGGTATATATAATATATGAGTGGTTACGTAGAATAGTAATATGAGGGGAGACGGATGAACATTCCATTAATATCTCATGAATGTTCAAAACTCATTGGATATTGGCCTACACATGCAATAGTAACAAACATGATAGGAAACTTGAGATAAGTGCGATACAAAAAGCAATGTGAGCTCAAAGTCTGGTTAAAAGGATGGATAGTTACAATTGATCGTGAAGTGGCATTTCCCAAGGCTAGTTCGATTTCAGGTGCCATTGCTCAGCCTTTCAAGGGCCGAAAACCCCGACGGCACAGGTCGAGACTGCCTACGAATTTGGGAGTTGTTGCCCTACCAACAACTCCTAGACAGTATGAAATGGAACCGGGAGGGAATGCATTATCGCCATTCCCTATGGAAGAAGGTAGGGTTAAAAAAAAAGTTGTACACTTCCCTTCCATATTTGGACTTTCCAATATCAACTATTGTAAACATCATATCACATATCACTATTGTGATTGCGGCCATTCCATTATTGGTACGGTTGGGGTGAGGCATCATTTCAGGCTGTCCTCCAGTTTTTCATATTTTTATTACAACGAAGCGCTTTCGCTTCACAGCATCGTCGGGGTTTATGTGTATATAAGGTAGTGCTTATACTTGTAGTACAGTTGTCATATAAATATTTTTGGTTCTTCTTCTTCTTCTTCTTAGGTTAATTAATCGTTAAATTGGTTGTTGCGTGTTATTTCATCTCCCTTTTCGATCATTATCGATATTGTACATTATCATTGGTTGGTTTTCCCACTGATTTCCTCTCCACTTTCTGTAATTTAAGGTGTGCTTCACACTAATTGGAGTAACTCTAATCAGTAACCTCCTCTAAGCCATGATATCTAGTCTGATTTGGACCTAAAACTAATTTGCACGTTTTATAGTTTCAGTTAAACTAAAAGCTTACCTTGTCTAATTATTAATACCTCCAAAGGGAACCATATAGTGTATGAAGAGACCGAATACCAAAGTAACAAACCCAAATGCCCACCCTAATTAAGGTGAACAACACCATAAATTGCAGAAAGTGGAGAGGAAAGGGAACAGGAAACCAGTAGGATAACCAACCCATGTTAATGATGTACAATATCGATAAAGGCTGAGAAGGGATATGAAATAACACGCACCAACCAAAAATATTTATATGACAACTGTAATACAAGTATAAGCACCACCTCATAATACATACAAACCCTGACGATGCTGTGAAGCTAAAGCGCTTGGCTATAATAAAAATATGAAAAACTGGAGGACAGCCTGAAACGATGCCTCACCCTCACCCGAACCGTAACTATTGTAAACGTACGACGCCTTTGTAAGTACCCGCAGTGGAATACTTTAACATCTCGAAAACTCCAGATTTTGAGTTTGTTATGAGTATGGCATTCAACATTTTCTGACAGCCAAATCCGTTTCTCCCCTCATAAATATAAATAGGTGTGCAATTTTTATTAATTTTTAACAAAAATGGAATATTGCGCGGACTGAATTACTTTGATTTTTCCTTATAAATATTTGGTGCCCGTTCATTGTATTGCGAATAATTTTCATCTGTGCCATATTCATCTGAAAATCTGTCTCGTTTTGATCTTTCTAGTTGGCATAGAAGACAATTCAAGGCATCAATACAGAAACTTCCTCTCTTCCACTTTAACCGACCATTTCAGCACTATTCTCCCACTATTTACTCTGAATTTTCTTCTGCTCTTGTTGACCTCCTTTTCGTTACAGTCGAAGATATTCTTTATCATTTCAAAATCAATTTCAAACTGCTTGATATCATTCCTTGATTGTTACTCCGGACCAAAAAAGGTCAACGGTTTCCTTCAATTTCCTCGAAGATCCCTCCGGCATTTTGAAGCCTTTGAGTAGGGCGTCAGCGGCAAACAGCCACTGTGCTTCATCCTCCAGCTTCTGTACTCATATCTTATTCAACGGATGCTGCAGGAGTATTCAATGCAGCAATGATCAGGACTTGCAATGTTTGCAAACCCTCAAGAAATTGTGTTTAGCTTCAAAGTCTTCATGCATGTCGTCGTTTTCCACTCTTGAAGCCTGTTAGTTCCTTCCGCAAAGTGCAAATAGTGACGGAATGGCCTGGTTACCATTTTATGATGGAAATTAAGATTGAAGCTTCATGGTTGAATCCCATGAAATTGAGTCCGCGTCTTGAGGCGTCCACTTCCAACTTTCGGATTAAATATGCATGCCTCTTCCGTCCTCTTTTCAATATCAATTTCGTACATAATTTCCTGTCCTTCCTTTTCTTCCTTATCCTGAGGGTGATTGGAATTCCAGAAGTAAATCAGCCCATTTTTTCCACTATACATCACACAAATTTAATCCACTATCTAAGTACAATGTACTTAGTACAACGGTAGTACAATGCACCGGTTATGTACCGGAACACGCTATATTTGACATCTGTTCAAGAGGGGTACCTATGCACTTTGGTGAGCAAATGTTCAACTTTGGTACATTGTACTAAGTCAGGTTATGTCATAACCATCCCTGAATGAATCATCAAGTATGGAAGCTTGAAAGTTTTTTTCACTTAATTTTTTGATAAATTAGAAAGAGGAAAAATCAAAGTATTTCAATCTTCGTGAAAAGAACAAACTCTAATGATATTGCTCTTTTCAAAGATCCCTTTTAATTTTATAAAAATTATATTGTTGAGAACTGTTCTATAATGAGGTGAATTTAACTGAATATCCCATTCACTAATAATTTGTTTTGTTTCCATAGGAGGAGGTGTCCCTAGAAGCTGTAAGTACCAAAAACTATCCCATCCCATTATTACGTAAAGGCACATTCATATCTCACACTTCCACTATTATCAACTTCACAATTTAAAAAAATCATTATGATTTGGATGATAATATATCAGGAAGTAATATTAGTGGGTTTATCTTAATGCATTCGTTGAATTGTATGGAAGGAACATTTTCATTAGATGAATAACGATTTCGGAGTCTGGGTTGTTTATGGAACCCGTAGCAAGAAACAACAGTATGGAATAAACAAGACAGACTTCTAAATTTGTATTCAACAAATCATACAGTAGGTAAGAGGGTAGCTCAATTGAGGTCAGTTTCCGATAAGTAAATGATAGTTTGCTGCATTTAAATTTAAATTCACCAGGTATATAGGGTGTTCACATTCAAGGTAGAGAACCTCCTTCTAGTCGATTTCACAACTAATTTCCAACAAATAAACGTCCTATAGTTTTTTTTAAACCCTCATTTTTGAAAGTTTTTTTTTCACTTCTAAGATTTTTTGTGTTTCGACTTCATACCACTAAAATGACCATAACTCCTTTAGTTTATTACCGGATACCGTTGAGACACGTCAGATTTCCTATCTCCCTAGAGCATTATAAAAACTGTTATAGTAGATTCAGCGGGCAAACAATTGGAATAAAATGAGAGTTTTATCAAGCGGCTCTGTCTCCAATAAAATGAAGAGCGAAGCAAAGCAGCTTTAAGGAGGTCCAAAAAAAACCCCGGAGAGGGTTCCAATAAAATAGGTAAATCCCCGTGTACGTTACAGAACAAGCTTTTTCAGAATCTCAGCTTTTCAATTACATAAACATATGGTTATTTTTCATTTTACTGTGGGAATTATGCTATAAAACAAGTTTGAACACGAAAAAAGTCGGTTTTTCGAGGAAATCGAAATTGTTCGTTGACCATTGCTAAAATAGTTAGGCGTCGGTTTCGACGGTAAATTTTCACGCTTAATCGAATGGTTTCACTCCAGATTCATTCAGACTGCTAAAAAATTGATTTTTCGAGAAAAATTTCGAATTTCTGGACCTACAAGACCATCAAAGTCGTATTTTCGTACGTCGAAAACGATACAAAACTTCCCTAGCCAAGGTCAGGTCGTAAACACCCTAACACTCGATTCCCTCGAAAAAACCGACGTTTTCTCTCATTTAAACTCACACCACTGAAAAGCTGAGGTTCTGAGAAAAACTCATGTAACGTGCACGGGGATTCATCTATTTTATCGAGGACATAGAGCCGTTTGAAAAATTGTGATTTTTATGATTTGATAAAACTCTAATTTTACTCCAATTCCTTGC
>JAEMON010000016.1:281311-292419 GCA_030264115.1 Lygus lineolaris
AGCAAAAAGTAGTATGTTCAACATGGACACTATGTCCATTTTTGAAAACTTTCGGCAATCCTATAAATGTTAAAGATGTGGACATGTTTGGAAATTGAGAATTTTTTAATGAAGTCTACGACATTCAATGAAAGAACAATATTTCAATATTTCGGACATCAATTTCCTCACCTATGGGAATTGAAGAGACACCAAGATTTGAACAACTGTTGATGGAAGAGGTCGATTTGGTACACTCAGGGTCGAGGAACAAAGATTTTAAACTCTTCGATAGTTGTTTGATACGCGTATCGTAAATTTCAATTATCACGCAATAGTGAAAGATGACAAGAAATAGCCCGTAAGTACCAACGGTCATGGCGATCTCATACGAAAAATTGATATATCGCCGGTAAACTTCCGCGATTTTTACCATCATGAACGCAAAACCTCCAAGGCGGCTAATCAGAATAGCTACAGTGAAAAACAGCATCATTCCTGTTCGAAGTTTGGAATGGAGTAAGATCGATGAGGAGTAGAGAGCTTTGAAACGGTCTCGGTTGAAAATCACAACAATTGGATGAGTCAATAGTGCTACATTCAAGAGAATCACCCTCGCAGTATCTATCAGGCTAGACACCATTCCGAATTTCGGAGTCCCCACTGCAGCCATAGCCTCCAATCTTAAGTCAAATTGTATGCAATTAACCAAATTTGAAATAGCACAGAATGTGATCAATATAATTGAAGAACGGATACCCAACACGTTGCTTGGGGTTCCTTCATCAGTGAAACGATGTAGTCCACATTTTGAGAGAATTCTTATGACAAATTGGAATTTCCGGTTTCCACGATTTTCGACTACGACTGGTGCCAATCTGTTCATGGCAGGTATGGATCTGTGGAATTGAAAATTGACCAGAAACAATGATAATCCAACAAGAAATAAAAACAGTTGTAACCGAGAATAAAGGGGAATTATACTAAAAGAACCGATATTGATTCAGAGTACAAAAAAAACTCTTCTTCTTGTCCGCCCCCTTTTCGGATTTAATGATACGGCATAATAATCCTCTTCTGAATAAAAGTTGGATAAGTGTTTTCAATGGACTTCAACGGATATTAAATACTGCCAGATAAATATATCTAATTGAATCAACAATCAACCTGCCCCATAACGGTAAAGTATGAATATAGAACCGAAGTTTGGATAATGCTCTTTTTATGTTCATCTCACCTATTTTAATTGTTTATATTTTATGATTATTGATGGTGATCTATTAAATGACAGTTTCTTGACAAGGCACAAGACAGAGTGTTAATCGATACAATAATTGTCTTGTGATATCATTATTAATGACGAAGTCATTCTTGCGCCATGAAAAAATAATATTGTAATAAATAATAATGATATAGAAGTTTAAGAACAAAGTGCCAAAAAGGGAAAGAAACCACTTTTTCCAGCACCTAATTACCAGAGAACATTACAAAACTAGTCACAAAAGTAGAGGAAAAACAGCCGAGATTACAAAAATGAACAAATGATTTTCACTTATAACCAAGGGCCTCTGAGGGAATTTTGATAACGAAGGTTTAAAAAAAATGCTTTTCAAGTACAACAAATCGTTGCTAGGGAAACATAACTTTCTCATTTTATACACCCGAAAAATCGTTCGTTACTCGTTCGAAAACTCTGAGTTTATTTCACATCACACCACATCTCATGCTGCCAATTTCCCCCTCCTTCAACATCCTTTTGAGAAGTATTATAAACCAGAGCAGTAATCATGAACAGGCTGTGAGGGTCGATTAGGTCGTTGAAGATGGTCATGGTAATACAATGAAGAATAAAACTTCTTAGCACATCATGCAGCGATTTGAGGTAATGCCTTCAAGTTCATCTTGAGGAGCGATTATTTAATGGTTAATTGATTAAGAACTAAGCAGTTAAACAGGGTTAACATGTTCACAGAAAAGAACATGTAGCAAAAAATCAATTCTAGAGTATTTTTATACACATTGACTGATGTTCAGTAGAGAATCACGGGCATGATTGTCCAATGGGACGAAGTAAAGCCGTTGAATAGGCGCATGAAGACTAGCTGACTTGTGCAGAACTTCGGTAGGTGGACGCTCTATGCAGAAGAGTATATCAAAATCCCTTGTGGTTCATGGCGACAACATGGACAACCCAGAGAGCAACGATCCTATAGCTGACTCTGACGAAGTCTTTAATTAATTCCCAACAGTCCATTCTATCATCCGAAGTCCATAGTTCGTTGATGAATTCCACGATGCACATCCAAGCAAGAAAGAAAAGAAGACATGAAGTGATCAAGGTGAGTGCAATTGAAACTCAACAATTCAAACAACCCCCTTTGAGAGGTTGTTGCTTATATATGGGGTTGCACGTTTTTAATTTTCCTAGATAGAGCATCCTCAGAAGCATCACCTTTGAACTTATCTACTTGCAGTCTTCACTTTCCATCGACTTTTGTAGGTCAACATGTCGAAGAACACATGAAATCAATCTCTGTTGAATTTACTAACACAGTAGGTATTTCTTGATTGCTCATGTCTAACGACTCATCTACACTTCAAGTATCACTAAGAGTGACACACTAGATTTTTCAGATATATAGGTACCTATACAAAATCAACACGTCTGCCGTGGTCACATAAATAGTCGGTCACGGTTAATGTAAGAATATGGTCTCGTGCTAATCAAATGGGCATCACCCGTGTGTATTTATGATAGCTATCGTGAGAGAGGATAGACTTTCGATCTCATGTATAATGAAATTTTACTATGGCATCAAGCTTACCAGCAGCGCTCTCATTCCAACTTCAAAGAAAAGTAGGAGAAAGGGATATGAAGTTTGTATCAAATTTGAAGAATGAGACATCGTTTAAAAATAAGGATTCGTTAAAATTACGAAAGTTGGGTGACGAGTATGTTCAGTTCGGAAGACCTCTTGGTGTTTTTGGAACAATACTAGAGATTGGCCATCAAGCAAATTAGAGTGCTCCATCATTAAATAACCATGAATAGGTTTGAAACAATTGGTCATAAGGTCGTGAGTTCGAATCAAAGCGCCCTCTCGTCTCTATCCAGGGCGGGGAGCCTTGAGAGCCTTGAGCTACTGCATATTCTGATCCTCCAGAACTTCAGATCATGGCAATGCAGTCTGACGTAAAGCCCAAATACCAGCCTTTACCTTGATTACCTACACATAGTATTAAAAATGTAATCAAGTTTCATAACTTTGCTTACCTTCCACATTGTTGACTCGCATTCCGATACTAGAATCCAGATTATCGAAATTACGGAAAACAGGTAGACTGCATGGAAGATGATCTTTAAATATTCAGTAGCACTTAACGATTCTTTTATGTTACCATATTCCACGAACCGCAAACCAAAAACGACGATCTCAAGAACGCTGCCTGCTATCATAAACACGCTATGGCAGCCCATAAGGTCATTCACAGTGGACATGACACGCAAAGCATCATAAAAACCGTTGATGATTTCTATATTTTTAGTTGTTCTCAAATTCATCCGTATCAATGAACAAGTGTTGGTCATGTGTTTGAGAACTGAGCAATAGAAGAGAGTCAGAATGCTCAACGCAAAACAAATGTAGGATAGTTGAAATTCGAAAATTCCATTGTACAGATCACCTGAAGTATTGTAGAACATAAAGTATGTCACTATAGTCCAACGGATGAAATATAGACCGTTGGTCAAGCAAATGATTATGGTTTGATTAGAAAATAACTTTGAGAGATTGATACTCTTAGTCAAGGAGTAAATGAAGAGGAATTCATCTTTGTGTTTCACCGCTGCAAAATGTACAGCCCATAGAGCTGAGAGTCTAGTAATGACTCTGATGTAGTCCATCAAGAGAGTCATGTAGTCAAATTCATCTACCAGTCCGTCGAGAATATCGGAATACATGATCCATGATGGCAGAAACAGAAGAGATGGAGTGATGTAGACCAAAAACAGTAAGTATCTAGTGCTGAAGGCTGTGGAATACTTCCCGAATTTGGTGAAAGGTAGAAAACCGAAGAATTGCAAAATTGTGAAAATTCCTAACTTGAGAGGTTTTCGTTTGGGTCGGGGCTCCCATATCTTGAATTCTTCCGGATAGAGCATCACTGTCAAGTCAGTTCTTGGAGAGTGTTTGGGTGATCCTATATGACAGAAATTCCAGATGCACAGGTCATCATAACAAGAATGAAACTAATGACTCAAACATTTCCTCTAAAATTGACTCATGTGTTGTTATTCAATATAGAGTAGCGAGCTAACCCATAGAATCAGATAGGCAATATTCCAAGGAATACCTACATCATATAACGGTTGGAAATTGCAATGCAATGGATAAGGATCACCCAACGTGTTTTCGGGAGCAGTTTGAAACGCCTAACTAGGTGTAAGCTTCAAGATTATCTTAATAGAATGCCTAATGCGAAGCGATTTAGAAAAATACTAACAGGTTACAAGTCTCAAATGAGGCACTTTGAAAAGAACGAACGGATATTGTGGGTTTTAAATGTCAGAACGTTCGATTATTGATGAAATTGGTAAGGTTTGATGATCATAATCAATTTACTGACAGGTACAGGCGATTTGAAAATCCAGGCCAAAAGGTCGATGTCGAAAAATCCGAACCGTAAGCTATGAACAAGCATTGGGAAAATTATCAACCAATGAAAATTGTAAGCAAGAAATTGATGGAACATCAATGCGATCTGCGTATTTTATGGAAACCTGAAATAGGATAGTTCTTCATCCATTCAATGATAAACTACCTATGGATAATTTCTACCAATTTAGGTTATTCCAAAAACTGAAGTAGGTCGAAGCAAATTTTTTTCAGGCACTCTGAAGTAGTGCTATGAAGCTGTGGGCTAATGATAGTATTCAAGATTCTGTTGCAAGATGCTGTACCCTGAGTACATGAGTCAAAACGGTCTGATACCCTCGGTTCACAGGATTTGGTCAGTCGTCGTAGTTATAAAATAATTGCACCCATGGAGCTCTGCTAATATACATGAACATGAGGTATCGCAGTCGGTCTCTCAAGGTTTTCATCCATTCATTCATCCATCCAAGGTAACCAACTCAAATCATATGACGGATGCGGCCAGGACTTCAACTTGAACCACGCACTAAACTGTAAAAAAGGAGGGCTGATCGGAAGAGGCCATGGCAACATCAGAGACGTTTGTACGCGCATGGCAGGTCTGGCATGGGGGGTAGTCACCGAGCCTGTCCTTCGAGAGGGGGACGGAGGCAATCTTACACTAGTTGGAGATTTGAAGGTTCAGGGGGTTTGGCATAAGGGAAGGCCTGGGTTTGGACCAATCGCTTGAAACCGCAATAGGTTTGGACTAAAATAGCGATGGTTTTGACCAGGGTCCCCTGACAAAAAGGCAATGAGTTTGGGCTCACGTAGAGGTGGAGATCATTGGTCCAAAGTCATTACTTACCCCAAAAATGTATTTCAGTTCACTCTTTAGTCGTCAATAATTGTACATACGAAGGTATAGGTAAGTATACATCTTTATTCGTCAACAGGTTTCTTTTGGTACCGGTTACTCACAGCACCCAAGTAAGCCATAACATCGTTGTCCTCTTCAAACGTGATCCATAATTCATTCAGCGATTCGAGCAGTTTTCGGGTCTCTGTCCTCAAAACATCCAAGGAAAAAGGTTGTGTCAACAACTCACTCTGAAACAACTTGTTTGGCTTACTCAAGAAATCATCCTCAGCTTTCCGTTTTACCGCATAACGAACTTGTTCCCGTTGAATGTCCTCTGCTAATTCTGGATCGTATGGATGGTCAGCACTTGCTTATATCACCCGCGACACACTCGAGTCAGTTATCACTCTAGCTTTACACTTTTATTTCCGAGTTGAACACCTGAACGATTTCGACCCGTCGGCAAGCGTGCGCTTCCGCATGTGCATTCCGAAAATTTGAAATTGTTTATTACGATCAGAACGTTTCCGCGTCGGCTGAAAAACTTATTCTGGATCACGACATCCATTGCAAACGACGACTGAATACTGCGCGCTAATCGGTCCAAAGTCATTACTCCCGTTAGGATTTCTCGGAACTCATCATGACCTCTGAGCCCAAAGACATTGCTTCGCCACGGGCCTTTCACTTCGCATTGATCCAAACCCATTACTCCCGGGAATGCGAGCATTTGTTGATAACCGCATTGTAAACGCTGATGCAGCCTCCTATGCCCACTTCGACTGTCCTTCCATCGCCCAAAACGCAGCAACAGCGAAACATGCAAAATACGATAGAGCGGCTGACGCTGACGATCTGCTGGGATCTTTTACTCCTCTCGTTTGTTCGTACGGAGGGTCTCTACACAAGGAGTTCGAAAGGTTCCAATGACAGCTGGCCACAGTTTTGAGTGGGAAGTGGGCAAGACCCTATTCGCAAGTAGCCGCGTGGGTGAAGATAAAAGCCCAATTTGCAATCATTAGGGCTATGGCCCTACGCATCAGAGGGACGCGCCGGGACTTCGGATGCCTTGGCCTAGAGGATGGATCCGGCCTTCCGGAACTGGGATGGCTGAACGCTTGGGTTAACGCAAATTAGATCATTTTGCTATGAAATCCCAAAGCACACCTAACCTGTGCACCAACAAATCTCACCTCAAGGTAAATAATGAAGCTTTGAATAACGCGTACATATGGGTTGAAGATGAGCGTGTCATTCTATCTATTCCTAGAGCCGAAAATTCCACAGAAAAGTCACTCAAAATAGTTTAAAAAGTACTCACTTTGACTTTTGCGTCTGTACATTCAACAATTTGTACCCATAAGATGGTCAATGCAGACAGCATGTGCGCCGCGTGGAAGAATATGAAGTATATTTCTTTAAATGTTAATTTAGGAGGAACGTACGCGTATTTGAGGAACTTATAACCCGCTTGAATCAGCTCTAGGATGTTCCCAGCCGTCAAGAAAACGGTGTGATACCCTGAAAGTTGGCTGGTGATCGCCATGGCATCCAAAGCAAAGAAAAAATCCTTCTTACTCGAGCCGTCGTGGTCGTTCTTCAAACGAGCTTTTAATGAGTGCATATTATGTTCCAAACTCCTCAGTACAGCGCAGTAGAAGAGCGTGAGCAGCATCATCTGCCAATACGTGTACAGCATTTGAAGTTCAAAAATGTGATTCACGATACGATACGTACTGTAAGAAGAAACTATAAACTCGAGAAATACCAATCTTAGTGAGAAAATCCCACTTATCAAGCAGACAGTAGCAATTTTTGAACCGTAAATTTCGGATAATTCGACACCATTCAAATACATCCAAATGGTTTGAAACTTTTTCCTATGTGTGGAAGCTACGATGAATACCACCCACAAAGCAGCCAAGCGGATACCGACGCGCGTATAGTCGGTCATCAGTGTAATGTACACTATCGCCGTATTCTCCGAGGAGATGTACACCATCCATCCCGGTATGAAAATCAGTATCGGTGTCTTGACGACCAGGGGCACCAGGAACCGCCATTTTAGATTATTGGAGTATTTGCCAAATTCGTTGAATGGTAGTACGCCTGTTGAGACTAGTAACGACAATACTGGACCGAGTTTGAGAGGAAACTTGACTTTTTTTGATATATGATTCCATGCTATCAGTTCATGTGAATAGAACATGATGCAAAGCTTATATGAAATAAAACCAGGCCCTCGATGAAGAGTAAAAAATGTATCATGATTAAAAACCCCATTTTACCGATATCGATCTCTGAATAACATCAATGGACCTATAAAAGCCTCCAATCAATTCCAATCATCAAGAAGGTACGTTGAATCAACCGAATGCAACCTGTCATAAGATGCGACTGGAACGTCCTTACAGTCACTCATTAGTTTGAGAAAATTCAGTAATAGTCGAAGAATAAACTGGTATTGAGAATAGATTTTAGCATTGATAAAATGAGGTGGGCACACCCTCGTTAACATCTAGAGTTCATTAACATTAACAGCAATCTCCTACGGTCGTTTGGTGATATAAACCGTGTCTATACAACATAGACATTCATGTAACCTTGGCATGGGCAAGCTTCAAACGAGTGCTTTGGCGAGCTTATCATGAAAAAGTACGTTTGAAGCAATTCGAACAACAATCTTAACCCATCTACGAAGAACAAATTTGTAATCGAAAATCGAAAAGCAGTAACTGACTTAGCCGAACTTACCTCGTTCTTAACAGATGTGCATTCGACTGTTTGAATGCAAATCATTGTAAACACTGCCAGCATGTGAACTGTATGAAAAAATATTTTGTAGTACTCGGCTAGGTTGAACTCCGGTGGGACGTAAAAGTAAACCTGAAGCTCCCTTGGATGAATTCAAAAATGCTTCCAGCTGTCATGAACAACGTGTCATGAACAACCCGAAAGTTCATTGACGTCTGATATTTGGTCTAACGTTGAGAAAAATTCCCGAGTACATATTATACCTTCCGTTCTCAGACGAGCTTGAAAAGAGCAACATTTTACTTTCAAGGTTTTAAGAAGCGCGCAATAGAAAAGGGTTGGCATGGTCATAATCCATAATGTATACAACATTAGAAACTCAAGAATGTTGTTAAATAGCCCACCGTTGTACTTTTTGAACACCAGCAGTTCCAATATTGCCCATCGTAACATGTGTACCTATGGCGTTTAACGTAAATAAAACTATTATTTGTGGGCGATAAACGTGAAGCAGCTGTACTTTACTCGAAGAAATTAAGATTCGTTTAATGATATTTTTATTGATCGATGTTACGTGAAAGACCACCCAGAGTGCAGTGAGTCTTAGGAGAACGCGTATGTAGTCAACGAGAAACACAACGGTTCTATTGGCGACGCCGTTGAGTGAATCAAGGTTATACATTAGGGATGGTAAAACTAGTAATGAGGGCGTTAGAAGGAGCAGCTTTATCAAAAATCGCTTTCTGAGACTGACTGAAAACTCTCCACGACTGTCAAAAGGCAAAACCCCGGCGAATGATAAATAAGATAACACAGGACCAAATGGTGAGTATTCTGTGCTTTTGCGGCTTCGTCCATGGCGCTTCATGAATGATGCTGCAAGAAACATCCGACCAACTGATTCTCCAATACAAGGAAAATCGACGTGTGAGATATTCACCATAAATGATAGTACCTGTTTTACTAAATATTACGGGTGGAATAATTGAGGCAAAATCACATAACGATGTCCTATACCAGGGTTTCAAGAACAGTACGCAGTTTTGCTATCGGTCAATAACGGGTTAGTGAAATTATCATTTTCAACATGAAATTAAAGACGTAAGCGAGTTATGTTAGTACCATGAGGTTTTATAGCGAAGCTGATGGTGAAGGGCCGAACTGATGTTCGTCTATTGTTATGAGACATTTCAACTCTTAGGCGGTTTGATTTAACACCAGATACAATAAAAACGAATGTCATACTGATACTAAATCGTACGCATGGTACCGGACCATCACTCAAAACTACGATATAAAACAGAAAATAAAACCAAAAAAAATTGGTTGTTAAGTCTGACGAGTGAATATAAATAGATGTTAAACAATTAATGTGTACAATATTTTTCTGGTTTGGAACCATAAATTTAGTAATAGGTATAGATATCTATCAACATGTATCTTAAAGAAAATCATAGTATGACCGCCAGACATTCTTCAGATCGATAATATTTTGGTTTCTCTTTCGTCGCATGCTATTTGATGTTGATTCGCACCATTATTTCATTTTTATCCGAATGACTGCTGCTGATCTGTTTCTAGGTACGCTGCTTCATCCTACAATTTATTGATTTTAAATTATTTGGTTTAACGACCTTTAATGATAGACTCAGACTTTCAAGAAAACTATTGAACAAATGATCCCCCTGGAATTTTCGAAAAGAAGTGAATCAATTATTGTTCACCAACGAGTTGTGCGCAGTACCGTCAATTGCCTGTGATAGATTTTGAAAAGCCTCTAAAAAATATCCAGATCGTTTGGAAATCATCTTTATGGTTTTTTACAGCGAGATACAAAGCCCACATTGCCATAACCCTCCAGAGTATTCACAAATAGTCCGCGAACAACATCACAAGGGATTTCCCTTTCGTTGCAGATTCGAGAGAAAAGAGAAGACTTATCCCGGAAGTACGGCAAAAACAGGAGTCAAATTTATCAGAGCACAGGTATATTCACATCTGAGAGTATGATCTCCGAGTAACCAAGCCGTATGGAACCAGAGGGAAAGGACGACCCCAAGTAGAGATGGATAGATAATGTAGAGGAGGATACGCCAAGATTGGAAGAATGAAGCCAGCGAAAGAATGGAGTACCGTCTTGAAGAAGGTGAGACTCAATAAAGAAGAAAAAGAAGGAGAAGAGGAGAGTATGGTCATATCGTCTTGGTTGATAAATGGCAAGACGCCGAAAGAACGAATATAAGTAGATGAAGGATCTGTCCAATTTAGAGAAGGCAATTAGAGAAACTCTCTCGAACTTTTCCATTTACTTTGTTTGAGTTGAATATCAGGAACTGCAGAAAGTACTTACCCGCTTTAAATACCGTGAACGTATCATCAGTGAAGGACCAGGAATAGTAAATTCACCAATAGATTATGACATGAGGGTAACAAACTTATTATTACTCAAGATTGTTAGGTAAATTCAGTCATTATTGGGAAGTCCGTTAGAATTAGAGGTCATTTTATAGATTAGTTTTCTAATAGGTACCGTTCACATCTCCCATTTACCACTCCTGGCCTCAAGTAAGGCCGTGAGTGGGCACCCCTACTGGCCTCAAGTGGGGCCATTCCCCAGGGTGAAAAGGGCCGTGATCAGCATCATTCCGTCCCCTCGATTCGGTACCCCTCCATTGAATTACTCATCGACTAGCAGAGGGGATTGACCTCACTCGAGGCTAGTAACGGCTAGGGGTGCCGAATCACGGCCTCACTTGAGGCCAGGAGCGGTGAATGGGTCAAGAATAGGAATCAGGTGGAAAAACTGGTTCGACAGCCAGTGATTATCGTCTCATTCCTCACTGCACCCTCGTACGCGCGTTTGTCCAGTTCCGTCATTT
>JAEMON010000016.1:415369-425480 GCA_030264115.1 Lygus lineolaris
AATAAAAATTCGAAATGTACAAAGGAAAAAAAAAACAATTTTGAACTTCTTCTCTACGAATCTGGTTAGGAATCCATATGTTTTCCAGTGATTGATGTTCATGTACATCTGCACGTTCTGTGCATCCCCTTTGAATGAATTGCTGTTTTTGCTGCAAGAAAATCCGGCAAAGTAGAATTTCGAAAACCAGATATCTAATAATGTTCTGCGAGTATTATGGTTTCCTACATAATGACATGTTGGCTAGATGTAGCTTCGTGCCCTCCACATTAGAATACATCACACTTAGGCAGGCAATAAAACACCAACCTACTCGGTGGTCTGAGCAATGCTTTGTGTTAGTCACATTTCATTATGTATTCGCGGAAGAGCATGACAAATTAACTCAGTTTAGAAGTAGGTACCTAATTTTGCTTTACACGAAACCCCTCTCGCTGTTTCCCAGTGGGCTGGTGGTTAATTCATCTTCTCCTTCTACTTCTTCCTCCCCAAGGATGTTCCAACTTGGTCGGTCTTCCGCTTCCTCCGCTCACCGCTAATTCCGCTGTGTCTTCGGACACCTGGGACGAGGCTAATGACTTCCGTGCCCTTCCATGCAAGCATGTTAACATAATTTTTAGGTAGATGCACAGGAAAGAATAGAATCTCTCACGATGAAGTTGTGGAAATATAGATTATGTCATCATCAGTTTCAAACTAGAATTCACGGGAGGTACTTAGGTAGGTAGGTACATAAATATCAGAGATCCTACCAATCTATTGCATAATAATCTAAACTTGAATCCTATTGGCAGAAAGAAGTGAAATGGGGCCAGGAAGAAAAACTAAGATACTGCAGAAATCAGACTTTTAATGGTGAAATTTGATTAGGAATTACCTCATTCAGGCCTCATTTTTATTTATTTCGAATTTTTCAAATACATCAAACATTCTTCCTTTTGGACAAGAAATAAGAAATTATACTTAAAACTGTCTATTCGTCAGATCGAACCTATGATGAGATTCAAGATTGAAAGTTATGATTAGATTCATTCAGATGATTGGCAAAAGTAGATTACACCCTCGTTACGAAGCCGTGATATAATTCTCTTGAGCTTGAATTCTTTCCTTACATTTCCTAGAGGTTTTATCAAAATACTCAAGCCCAAATATTTCTGCTTCCAACCTTACTATTATACTGAACTTCAATTTAATCTTTAACAGAACCTGAAGAAGTTTAGATTATATTTATATTTAAACCCACTTTGAAACCTCTAGATAATAGGATTTTACCACTGTTTTTCCTCAAAGACAACTTCTCTAACCAAATTTGACACCTCATCCGTACTTCTTCTTATAAGAACCGCATTCTATATGGATTCATCGAGTTCTCCACCATATCTATTAATCGCAGCTATACTTTTGTTTAATCATAGATTCTTCTTTTGACAAACTTTATTCATTCATTTGTAAAGATGGGGATAGATCATACTTACAGGAGAGAGCATATTTGTAAGCTGAAGATGATTTGAAATACTATGGTTAGTGTTATCACTAGGATACATGTATCTTTTCTATACATGGAGAAATCTTGATTTTATTATCAATGAGATGGGCAGATCAAGAAAATGTATCTTATTTCCACCAAACTCAACAGTGAAGTAATCAATTCAATGAAGGGGTGTACTTTTCTTATTGATTTCATGCTGAAGATAATTTCATTGTATTTCAGATCCTGTCCATAGGATTATGATATCGTGTATTTATATCCATACCAATATAAAAGTTTGATTTACATTTTTAAATAATTAGTTTTTCAAGATAATCCAATTTTTATTATTTTTATTATTCCAATTTTCAATATGACAACTTGACCCAACTGGTAGAGAGAAAGTATAATTACTCAAACCCTTCAGTTTCCAGAATCAAAAATGTGTTGTTTCCCTAGAGTAAACCAAAATTTACCTTTTTTGCAACACCAACCTCTTTATAGCCAAATTGGACGTATTTTATCTTCTCAGATGAGTGGAATGCCATAACACTTCCCTGGATTGGAAGCACGTTCGCACACTGGTCATAAGTAGTAGGTACCGAACTACACAGGCGCTTGACATCTCCAAAACATAGGTAATTATGTTTTTAGTGAGGTGGCACATTTTGGCGAAGGAACTCGTGTGTGTCCTCAGGCCTGGCAACACAATTACTAGGTACACATTTTTTGATAATTGATTATGTAAAATCATACATACTTATTCAAGTATGTCCCCCTATACAAACCTATGTAGAAAGGGAGGAACATATTTTTTTCTGCTCCCACAAAATGTTGTTTTAATAAATTGTCCATCGGTAATTCCAGCCGATAATTCGTTTTTCAGCACTCTTCTCAGGTGCGTTGAAAAGTAGGTATATATTTAGTGTAGGCAACATTATGTATGAATACTAAAAGTAAGTGAGGGCAACTAGGAGTCGATTTTGTTTACATTTTAGGTATATAGGATTCTCGGAGTAAGGGAAACGATCTGTTCACGGTTGGCCGCCGATTGTTTATTGCTCTGAAACCACCACCCCTTTCGTCTCACTACAAAAACGACAGGAATCGCGCCAGCCCGGGAATAAATCTCGAAGGGTTGAAAGATTTATGAAGCGACTAACAGTCGTGGGTCCTAGAGTCCCTGAATATTGTGTGCGAGATCGTTCGATTCTATCTGATTGTTATCCTCCTTTTCTATATGCAAGAGATAACTAGAACAGATTTTCCACATCATTCAGATATTTCAGACATATCGATGTTACCACGCGATTGGGACAATGTCTGGGGGTCTGTCGATGAGGTACCTACCTACCTTTCTTGAACAGATGTCAAATCGAGCGGTTCCCCCATAAATATGATCTCTGTCTATCTATTGTCATTTTTAAATCGAAATTTCGAGAGAACCTTTAAACTTTAAACCGTTTATTGAAAATTTAAGTACCAGAAGTACCTTTCAAGTGTCCTAATACCTAATGTAATTATTTTTGAAAAACACACAAAGAAGCTTCTATCCCAGCTGAAGGCACGGAAATGTCAGCTAAAATCAGTATGGGGTAACCAATAATCATCTCACCATAAGCGAGATTAATGTGAAGGTACGGAAGTCTTCTTCACTTCTGAGAACCAACCTCAATTTCAGCCAACAAGAACTGGTGAATTTCAATGGAGGATGATGCTACTATCTAAGAAAACTGTGGTTCGTGGTGAATAGGGGAATTATAATTCCCCAGGGAAATGACGATTTTTCGGAACAGGCATCGAAGGGGAACGGACTCTCTGAAGTCTTCAGGATAACAGCATGAGACGCCTGAGCCCCCAGGGACGACCCTTCATGTCTGGGGTCCCTTTTCACATCAACCGAATGCCGTTTTTGTGTTTCTTGAGTGAATCACAGTAGTGCTTTAGTTACCTAAAGGAGAACGTGCTCAATTTGCGATCGCGTGAGTCATACCTCACACCCTCCCTGCCTCAAGCACTATTAGTTCTTTAGATTATTTAGAGGATATAAACACTACATACAACATTACTTCTCAGAAAGATGGTTTATACTCCCTTCCAAAATTCAATGTAATATACGAGTATGTACATGTACAAGTGTCATCAACACAATGGAATTCCAGAGGAAGATTATTTTTAAAAGAGGGTGTCGAAGTTGAAGGAAAATTGTGAGAGAAGCAGAAAATAAGAAAGGAGAAGGAGAAAACGCATTTTGGGGACCTTTTGAAAACCTCTTCCCATTTCTTACTACTCTAAGTGAACTGGGAAACCCTCCGATTTCCGAAGGTGTATTATGGATGGTACAGGAGGGCTATGGCCTGTGGGGACGGTTCCCTTCCCTTCAGCCCTTAGAAACTCTAAACCTTCCCTGACAATAGGACAATCAAGAAGCCGTTCAACGTCCTTCATCCCGGGTGTACCCAGCCTCCCTGCCACTTCGAAAACAGAGTTTGTCAACTCCAGTCTTCGTAGGGATTTCTAGAAACTCGAATGCCTTTATTTGTTGGAGAGTCGGGGAGAAACCACAAGGGATAACTCTGGAAATGATCACTGGAAGGATCATAATCACACTGCTGAATATTATTTATGGGGAATAATTTATAGGTACACACATGTGTAACAATATATATGCCAAAACTGATAATTCTACCACGTGTAATGAGATCAACCTCAGCCTTATAATAATGGTAGAAGATGAGATCAAGAATGAGATCAACCTCAGCCTTATAATAATGGTAGAAGATTATCTCTTAATTTTGGATCCAGAGAGGAAGGGGTGTACCCCTTCCCCCCAACAATGAATTATACTTTAGTACTAGGTATGTATCATAATATGGTCCTGACCTTAAATATTCAGCTTTTACATAAATCCTGCAGTAGTCAGTTAAAGGGTACGAATGTACCTATTTATATGTAAGTATTCTTCATTGCTTTGTTCCGCAATGGATTATTATCGTCTATGACAAATATCTAATGTTGGTACCTACCTACGGAATTTCTAATCACCTATTTCTAATTAAACGTTGTTTGAAAATTCATTCACAGCATTTCATATCTCCACAAGGTGAGGGGACCAAAACGCTGTTAACTCAAAAACTAGCCGTGCTAACCGTGCTAACATAATGAGCAACCGTCAGGTACCTAGATGTTTGGAAAAAATTACTAAAGGACAACATGGACACTTTTCGCAAAATAAAAACATCGGGATCTTTGTTCTCGGTCTCAGATAACTATGTGTCAAGAGGAAACGTTGAGCAACTCGAAGATTTACCCATAGGGCGTGCTTAGTAATTATTTGATAATAAGAAAACTAAACGTTACAATATCTGCTCTGTCTAAATTGGAGGTTTGAACGCCTCCTTTGTAAATATATTATGTACAATTTTTCTCCTCAGAATTTCTATTTAGGGGGTGGACTAATGGAAACATCGAACTCAGAGGATACGTGGAATGAGTTTATGAATTGATCCTGTCTCTGACAAGGATGAAATCCTATCGAGTTATGGAATGTAAAGGGTTTGAATGTGGGTGGAGGGTCTGGTGAGAAGGCAGTGAGGGAGGAGAAGAAGATGGGAACATTTTCTACTTTATCTCGAAGGATTTTCTTAAGGGGTGAAACGAGGATTTCCCGGTCGCTTGATTGCAACGTCCGATCAAAAGACCCCGACCCGACACGCTTTGACGGGTATTCCCTCGTGCCCCCAAAATACCCGGAAGGGAGGGATTAGGGACTGGAGACGAGGGATTGGGGACAGGGTGTTGAGATTAAGAAAAGGATTAGGGACGGCCCACAGGGAAGGGTTCTGATTGGAAAAGGGGATTGCGATGTAGCGAATGAGTCGTGTACCTATTGGTAGAGGGCATCAATGTGCTCCTGAACCATCCTGAAATCTTTTCTCACTACCTAATGGTTCGAATTTTCTCAAACTTGGATATTAGTGAGAAATTGACCACCAGACAAAGGGTGAAGGGTCAGGGCGTTACCTAACATTTTTGGAATTCGAGAAAAACGTTTTTTTCAAACTGCAAACCCAAATGAAACTTCCAAACTAAGGCAGACGAAGATAGGTTGAGAGGTAGCTCTAATTCTCCGCTGGAACAACGCTCTATGTATCATCCTCACAATACTCGTTAGTACTTAACGTGTATCAACGACAAACAAACTATTGTATTCGAACAGAATACCCTACCATGTAAAGTAGACCAGTCGCTCCCATTGAGCTGGTGTACAGCGAATTCCTCTGACCTATGATTCCCTCGCATTTTGGCATATTTCCGTCGAGCTGGGACCTAATCCCATTAATCATTCGTTTCGTACTTCTGCGAGGCAGAAACTTGCTTCTCGTTGGTTCGCGTATTCTCGAAACAATAGTAGCGATGGGATTTTACTCGTAATTTCCACCGTACATTTCTCATCAGGACTTTGAAGTTTTGTGTGAGAATTCCCGAATTAGAAGTGTTGAATGGAAATGTCCTCGAGGCAAGTACACACGAATAACTTAGTCATACACTACGTAACACCACCACACAATCTTATACGTGGCACGAAACTGGGTAATTTGTATTCTACTCTCCGAGGTCTTTTCTTCTCACCAAGTGTAGCTACTACAATAAGTGTGCTGCAAGTAAATGGATATATAAAATGGGAAATTCAAGATAATGAATTATGTGAAGGATGTATTTGATCATGATCACAGAAAAATAACTTTAATGATTTTCATATTTGATTATGTCAATAATTTCGTACCCTCCTTACATTTTTGTACCACTTTTATAACGAATAAGCTACTCAAAACACGAATCTCTGAATGGAAATTGTGAAAGTTATGAGTGTTGCAAAGATGTAATTAACTTAGTTCTTGTTTCAACTCCCTGTGACTTCCTTGTGGAAATTTAACAGATTGTTATGTGACATAATTCATATTCAACCTACAGTAGTCATGAAGTATCTTGATTGTCGGATATTTCCGAAATTTATTCCATTTTATGAAACTATGATTTGATACCTACTACATGTTGGTATGTGCACCTACGTGTGTTCTTCATACGATACGGCACAACAAATCCAAATACCTATATCATTATCATAGATCCTTTTCGTCTGATTTCGTTAAACTAGTTTGGGGCTGATCTCAAGTTGTCGACGCGCGCAGCTGGCTTGGCTATATTTTTATGAACTTATCTCGTCTAAGATCCGTTGTTTCCGACTACCGGCAATTGGCTAACCGGAACAATGAGCGGTTGAACGGTAAACGATTTAGAACCCTCATGGTCATTTCACCGGTATAATAGGGCCAGTTCCAGAAACGCCTTGGGTCCTAGAACACCAGTCTCCCCTACCACTAACGACCCTGGAATTTATTGAAGGCCAATAATCAATGATTTGCCTTAACTCAGAGATTATTATCCCATTAGAATACCTCCGGTAACCCCTGTAGCCGATCCCCAACCCTGGGGATATTACGGTATTACCCATCCCAACGGCTCGACGCTAATGGCTCGAACTCTACCCCTGGAGAGTCTGATCTCTTCTTAATGCTCTTTCCAATAGATTCGAAAATCTCTCTTGACATTGACTTCCAATCAGGTTCAATTAAACTCTTATTGCTGAAAATCGAATGGATGGTAACTTGTAGCAAAAGCAATCATTAGTAAGGTGAGTAAATGGAGGACGAATTGTAGGTCTATGTACCGGAGAGTTTTCCAAACAGTTCAATATGTAGGGTAGGAAATCAACCGAAGTGGGTGGAAAAGGGAAAGAAAACGCGTGACGTCATCCCACACGTGGGAACCGAGTGAGAGGGAAATATTTGACTGGTCTTTTTTTCTCAAAACACTCGGAATTCAGTGCTGGAAAATGGGATACCGTTGTTTTTGAAGTCTGTGGTTAAAATCCGATAATTCAGAGAAGTCAATCCTCAATGCGGAGTGCGGACCCTTCAATAATTATTTCAAGGGCGTGGAGCTCGTGAGGTCGTGTGTGAGTTGTAAACATTTAGGTACGGAAATGCCTCTCGAGTGGGTTACGTTTACAACTTGAAAAATATAATATACGGGTTAATCGACGAATATTTGCCGACGAAGAGGTGCCCCCAACCCGTGTAGGTACATACAAAAGGTTTTCAAAGTTGAATTCAGAATTTTCCAAACCAAATTCACAATTTCAGAGCACCTATTCCCCCCCAAATTCGGAATTTTCCATTTCAAATTCAGTTTTCAACTTCAATATCACAAATTTTCATTTCAAGTTAAGAAGTTTCCATTTCAAATTCAGATTTTTTCCAATAGCTATTCATGTTAAGGAGTTTTCGACCAATTTTCGGACCACTGGGTAAGAAGAGAGTGGGACTCCTAACTATTACTTTTAACAAAACGAAGTATCTTCCAGGATTCATCATTACATAATAATGAAAACAAGTACCTACATGTAGTTCACCAACAATGAAATACACTCCTTATCGGGAATAGTTTGTTCGATTGTAATAGTCTTTCAAATCAGTAAGTTTTGAGCACTGAACAGGTAGCTATTACAACAAATCATTTAAATTACCTACCGTACCTAATGAAATGATACTTCATCTAATTCTCTCTTCTAACAGGGGAGATTTTCAAATACTTATTCAATAGTATACTAGTGTTTTTCACAATTTCGGAGAAACAGACCTACCTAATTTCCTAAAATATAGGTAATTTACGAAATTTGTACCTACCCAACGGTAAAATGTGTGAAGCACCTGAAAAACCTCAAAGTAGCTGTGAAAATATTCAAGGAAGTGAAATGCAAAAATTAGGTAAAGTAGTTTAATTTTACCGCTACAAGACCAAAGCGACCCTGGCGTACAGGGGTGGTAACCGCCCGATCGATAAACCTCCCTCAGCATCATCTACCGGCTCAGTAGCTCATGTGCGCGAAGACAGCTCCTTACGCGAAATATGACACTAAAATTACCGTGAGCATCAGTAGGCATCAAAAGCATTCGGCACTCTGACGAATACGTAAGTCATACATCAGCAAAATAGTTCTATCAACCCGAGCGTCACATTCATAGCATATTGCACCTACGTGAGATAAGTTTACGTCATGTGATGGTAGGTTCTCTCACTGTTATCCCTCAAGATTTCATCAACGATCATATATATCAGTTTATGGTGAAGGTTGTAATGGTACAATGATTACCTCCTTATACTCTAGCCTCCTCCGGGAAAAAGTTTCTCCACTGCTTTCTTTCGAACTGCCAAACAAATTTAGAAACGGATGGTTTAGTCTAATATTATTACCGTACTTTTAAATTCTGTCAAATTTACAAGGGAAATTTCAAATTTACGATTTTGCGTGCCATGCTCTACAGAATAATTTGGAACGCAACTTATACAGCAGTTTATTATTATTGGAAATTAATAATGATATTTAATATCGATGGAAATTAATATTGATGGGAATTAATATTGATGGAAATTGATATTTTCTAATAAAACTCACAGTTGATGATATTTTGCCTGTTGGACCACGTACGGTTCAGGGATAGTGAGGGAGGTAGACTAGAACCTTTCAGAGACATTACCTATCTCTAATGAAGACATTTTTTGTCTTCGTTTCCCCTTTTTTCTCTTGATTTTGTATCTTGAAACAATAGTCAATTTAGCAAAGCTTTTGGTGGATGACTGATGCAGTTTTCAACGGGAAACACGTTTGAGAGCTATTTCAGGTATGAGAACGTGGGGATATTCGGAATCAGCTCAAAATTTCCTATAAGCATGGATACCCAATAGGTATGTAGTGAATTTCCGAAGCCCTGAAATGATTACTCTCCTTTTTGGGTTGGTAGTTGATTTTTTATTGATCATAAAAAATATCCCTCGAAATAATAAGTATAGTTATGGTTTATGATAGGCAGTTAATAATTTATAGGTAGTTTTTCAGATTCTGTTCAAATTAGAAACTTTATATTATTTGAGCTATAAACATTTAAAAAGTATTTTGCATGTCATTATTTTTTACATGACGAAATTCACTTAGTACATTATCATCACCACATGAGGGCTTTCCGAACCTCCTTTTCTAGAATGCAGAATGGGATAAGCAGTTTCCAGAAGATTGGCATTGAAGAGGTCTGCATAGATTCGCAATGATGACATTTCCACCCCACTGTTTTCACCAGCAATAAAGTCAGGGTGAATCCCTTCGGAGGAAACATAATATCACTGTTTAGTCTGCTGCAATCCTCCAGTCCTCTTCAAGTTTTCAACAAGAAGAAATTAGCCACAGCTTTCGGTGGAAGAATACCTAGGGTAATGGCATAGTACCTACACGCTACTGTGTCGATATAGTAGGGTGGATTTTGGAGCACCTAGGAACAGTGAAGGAGCTGAAGCATTTGAGGGCCGAAATCAGCATTAAAACCCTCAAAATATCAATTTTCCAGGTTTCTTCGGGTGAGGAAAGTAGTGTGAAGCCTCGCACCAGATGTTTCGTTTATAAAAACCAAACAAGAGACTTGCACCTTTTGGAATGGACCTCGATGGGGTATTCCAATGGGTTTAAAATGAATTGACTTTTCCAATATTTTGGTTCAACTAACGATGAAAATAACGTACTTATAGGTA
>JAEMON010000016.1:1154869-1165356 GCA_030264115.1 Lygus lineolaris
ATTCTATGTATTTACAATGAATATCCTAAGGAAAAATCATACTTACTATCAGAGCTTTGTTGTGATGTACATATACGTAAACGTTACAATTAGTTGAGAACCACCAGGAAGTTTTAACTTGTGAGGTAAACCGTGATTGAAACTTTTCCCTGGTTGAGCTGACAATCTCTGCATTCTTCCCAACCGAAAAAACTAATTTTATCTCTTGGGAAACTACTAGGTGCTTATGATCATGTCGTTTCTTGCTTCAACGTTCTAAATTAATGTCTCACTATCGAACGGGAATGTTGGGTGTAAATTGTCGTCATCAGTTATCTGGATGACGTCAGGGATTATCAACCTATTTCGACCAGTTGGAGGCGCTAATACTATACTTATAGCAGCCGCCGAAGATTGTTAGACTCGACCAACTGTAGGGAGTGTAGGGGCTACGGCATATAGTATAGTATTAATGTTATGTAATTATTATTGTCGGATTGATTTAGTACGAGGCTAAATTCCACCATGGTAAAGGTGAAACTAAGCCTCTCCATAGTAAAGAAGATAGAAATTGGCTTGTAGATCAAGTACTCATAGGTTTTTAGTAGCATCATTACATTATTTGAATTTGTTAATGATGAATACACACTGTTCCTTATGTATAGGTTTAAAGGTGTCTTTGGGCAGAATGAGTTTACAGCCATTTCTGGCAAACATAAAAGCAGAAGTTCTGTCGATTCACTTAGTGCATGGACGACCTGTTTTGGTCTCCATACGTGTAGGGACGTATATCTCATATTTTGCGTCTCTGTTGGCTTCTCCAATATAGGATCCCATTAGACTTCTCTGGGATCATCACATCAACCTTATGATCCTGATGTTCCCTTCAGTATTGGTTTACTATCATCTTCGTACATTCTTCCAAATTTAAGAATAGTTTGGAACAAAAGTGCACCCCGCTGTCATATTCTTCCAAAATACAGCTCAAGTAGGTATGTTGAATTGGTATGAAGGAAAATCAAAATGCTATACAAAACTCGAACGAGTTAGAGGAGACAGCTTTTATGGTGGTAGGTTCATGAAAAAAGAGTGTTATTCCTAATGAAGCGGCTGATTAAAACCAAATAGTTGGGTCACAAAATCACACAATAAGAATGCTGTGTTATTTTTTGGGTACCAACCCCCATTCCCAGAGTGTGAGAAGAATTGGGAGATTCACAATCTCGGTTGCTCAATTAAACATCAAGTTGATTTTATTCATCATTCTCACAATTTGGGGAATCGATTCGATTATTTCTCTAAGTTGGTCGGTTCGGTATTATAGACTGTGTATGTGTATGTACAGCAGTTCCTTCCATTCAGGCCGTCAACCGATGGAAAAACCGGTATACCTACTACCTACTTTTACTTTGAGATGGTGGAAAGCTGAAACATAAAACTAAAAACCCTTTCGACTATAGTTCAGCAGATCCGTTTCAACCACGTTCCCATGAGACTCAGTCAATAGTACAGCGGCGTGACCGGTAGTGGTGAAGGGGAAAACAACGCTCTCAAGTATCAACAACAGCAAAAATATGGCAAAAAGAAGAAGAAAATCCTGAAATTACTGCTTTCTGAGCATAATCATATGACTGGAACCTTGAAGCCCTTTCGCGTCAGTTGGGTTTATTTTATGGGTGTTTTGCTCCGGAGACAATGGGCAAGGCATGGAATGGAGGGCAGTGACGTCAAGGGTCGAGGATCCCATAAAACTAGCCTGCCTTCTTCTTCTTTCCAGAAGATCTTCTTCGCGGGACCTTACTTGAGTTGTGCTTTATCTGCAAGCTGAACTATTGAGTAAGGAGGAGTCTTGTCGCAACACAGAACTGCGCATTAATGAACATGAAGCACTCATTATAATGTTAGGTATATAGGATCAAGAAGGCATATTCAAAGTCATGATTTGAATCGAACTACATGAACATTTATACGGTCATTAAATTAAATGCGAATAGGAGGAAGTGTCACAAACATGTTGAGTGCTTCTTACTTGGTGATAACACTGAAGAACATGGAACATGCTCTTGTAAGTGGAAGGATCTTCCTATCTCTGATAATAATAAATTTATTCTGGTTGATAGGATCGTTTCTCTAATATCACAATAGTAAATAGTCATAAATTTGTTGTTGTACCTGAGTACCTACCTACATGATTTTGTATTTGGGCGTTAATTTTGTGAAACTGTTGAACAATAATTATTGAGAGTGATTCTTACCAACCCAATTGTCGGTTCTTCTCGAACTACTAACTTCGTTGTATGTTATTTTGGTTTATTTTTTTAATGTGTTGCATTATGCATGCTTTAATATGAATAAACGTATCAATCAATAGATCAATCAATTTAGACTGGTTGATAGGCTCGCTTCTTTAATATTAAAATGATAGTAAATATTCAATCTTGGTCTTTGTTGATCTTTGTTGAATATTGGTTCTTGTTAACGAGGGTACGAGCGTTGTGATGTCGATATAGATATGGACTGCTTAAAGCTTGAAGCTTCTAGCAACACAAGCCAGTATTGAACCTATTTTGCTCCTAAATTGTCCAAATCCCGGGATTGTAGGACAACCCATTCAAGCCTTGGATGCATTTCCCGGGAAAATCGCCACCCCGAGTATGGTCAAACTCACTTTTGGGATCTCCAAAATGAAAAGTGTGTATGCCTGACACCTAATACATAAGTTCTTCAAGAGATGCGAGTCCTCAAGTCAATAAGGACCCCCCTCCCACAAAACCTCTGACGAATCTACATAATCTACATTCGTAGAATCTACGAATCTACATCTCTTCTGTTTGCTGTGTAATATTCGCTATTATGATATAATACGAGTATAATTATATTACACTAGCGAATATTACACAGCAAACAGATTGAAAACAAAATTATTGAAATAAGTTTTAGGTAAAATGATTTATGTCTGAAATTGTCACTGCACTTTGAGACTCTGTGGAAAACATACCCAACGTCTTTATCTACTCAAGAGGTTACCTACTTTCGGGTGATGTGAAATTGAATGGATAAATTGATCTCTATAATACCTAGCACTAAATACATATTTGAGAAAAAACTGTTCTACAGATATCATTTAGTCAATTCACCTAGGTACCTTCATAAATAGATTTATTTCAAAAGCTTACTTTTTCATAAAAATGTGCTAAGAACCTTCCAGAAATTTTAAAGATAGTTCTGTGGGATTTTCTCACTCCTATTACAAATTAAGGAAAATGTAGGAAATTGTGCTTTTCTATTTGTAGTTTAAAATAACCAAGCTTATTAACAATTCAGGTGAATCGGAAACCGCAATCTCCTCAACTCCATCCCAAGTTGTGAAGGCTTTTCCAGGTCAATCGCGGCGATTGAATCGCCCAACACAAAGGCGGTTTATTCGTAAGAAATGCCGTTATTAAAAAGTTCGGACTAAGCGGATGCGAAGCCATCTGGTGGGGACGTCCGTTGCGGACTCTGAAATAACCCACCTAATCTTTCTATAGGAATAGCAGGTGGCAAGGAAGGAAGCACTCCTTCGACCTCTTTGCTTCCATTTGAAGAAGAAGCACATACAAGTAAGTTAGAGGAATGCAGTTATCACAATGAAAAAAATCGAATATGATGTCAGTCGAAATACTGCTGGCTAATTCAAGAATCTACTAGGAAGTAGGTTATAATACCTTTTATCGTGATTTCACTTCAGAAAACGTAGCAAAACTTGGACTTTCCAAGTTCTAAGAGTGTTGAAAAAATTGTAAACCCGCGTTCAAAGAGTTTTTGTGGCAATTTTGAAGCGTTGAAATTTGATTAAATTTCAATACAATTTTCAGGTGTTAGTTGAGAAGAGTTGAATAAAAATAAAACTGGAAAATAACTAGTATTACTACTGAACTGAGATATAAACGACTTGTGGTAAAATGGACGCTGTATGATTTAGATACCGGCGGAATTAGATACCTTTTCAGAAGAAACCTAAGGATAGAGTCAATTCTACGACACCAATGTCTCTATTCTACGACACCATTGTCTCCTTTACTCTGTGTGAGACACCAATGATTTAATTTTCACCAAGTGAAGTTATTTGATTCTATTCGGTGAATTAATCGCTTTTTGGGAACGTGGAGAGAATTAAAGCGACTAATTGAGCGTTCCCTTTATACTTAGCACTTATTCATAAACAAACTAATTTTTGAGGAAGCTAAATAGTTTTTTTCTGGGCCATAAAGTATTTTGTACGCTGGAATGAAATTGGAATACTGGTTTGAAACTCGGCTGTATCAGTGTTTCTCATACATAATTATAAGCAAAAAGGGAGAGGAATGAGAAACATGCATTTTGAACATTTTAAAATTGTAAAAAGACAATTTGTTGTAATTTCTGTAATGTAAAGTGTAAGATCTTACTTATCAAGAAGTATTTCAAGCTCGTAAACTTACGGCACTCACCTGGAACAAAGAGAAAGACCATCAGTGGACAGTTGATTACTTACTTCCTACAATAAAATTTTTACTCCATTTTTATATATTGCTGTAGATAGACATGACAGTATCATCAATTACACAAATAACAAGAGCAGTAGATATTTGAACATTAATCGCGTTTAAACTTGAACAATATTTTGACTAGAATCCTTCTAGAACAAACACAGAAAGTACAAGAAGGTACATGTCAGAAATGATCAAACAAATAATATTATCTACCGCGTAGGAATGAAAAGAATTTATTTTTATAACTTAATCCTGACTTCAATTTGTTTTGCTTTTGGATTCAAGCAGCACTCTCAGCCATCGAATATACTACTTATTGTATTGTACTAGGTACATAGGTACTAAACTTATATCGCGAGCGTGGTCAGAGTACTTTCTGAATAAATTTTACTGAGCAGGGTTGCGGGATGAACCATCATCGGGCAAACCAAATTCAGGTGAATCGGATCATTGATCCGGTTCAGCGGTTCCCCATCATTATCAAAATGGATGGATAAGTATAACCCGAAATTATTCAAATTAATGCAAAGTTTTCAATGGATTTGAAAAAGTTTCCAATTGTTGGAAGTTTTAATTTGATGCACGATCCGATTCGTGGTTGGATAACTCTCGAATCTAAAAGGATGGATGAGAAGGAGAATTTGGAATGCGACATCATCGGAATGTAACATGAACGCCACACTCCACCGGTAATTTTGTCTAGATGTCTAGGGGGCGTTTCCTGAAAGAGACATTCTGCTGTCAGTTTTTATGGTTCCACGAGCTCTCATCCCAGTCGCGAAAAGGTACTTCGCCTGCCATGTCCTGCCTAAGAAAAGTTTGTATGTAGATCCCGACTCCCCCCTTATCTCAGGGGGCTGAGTCCAGGATTTTTTTTTTAAACCTTTATTCCTTCCCTCTGCAACGTTCCAGCTTCAACAATACGTCGTAACCCTGGAGATGGGAGGTGGGGCGTCCACCAGCTGCGTGTTCGTCACAACCATCTCCCCGCCCCAACTTCTTCATCTTTTTCCTCTCGTCTTCCGTGGTCCAACGCCTCCTGTCACGTCTTTTTCTGAACCCCTACAGATCAGGTGCTTTGCAACTTTACCCCCAGGAAGTAAAAAGGACGTGGGATCCTCCGAGACCTCCAGACCGGAACTAATAATACTACCGTCAGGTGGGGTAGCTTGTACTGCTTAGTACCAAAGTACCCAGAGATACAAACTTCAAAACTATAAACTATCTATACTACCTAACTTCAGCAAATTTCAGCGAAAATTAATTCTGAATTTCTCGTTGGTATCGTTGCTTGCACATGCTAAATGACGGAGAAATTTCACTATGAATGTAAGCAATGTTATACAATTCAAGAGCTACGTTCCCTCCTAAAACAGTGATAGTTACATTCCAACGAAAAATATACCAAAAGCCTTAATTACTTGTAACACCGGAGTTACCTCATTACTAATATCTATATAATCGAATAGTTATTTCGAGTACCTACCTAGTCTTACTCTAAACTCCTCCAGTAGTCCGAGTAAGTTCATTCAGGGCGTGATTTATAGACGGTCCTTAAATTCCAAGGGGACCTTGAGATAGTTTTCAAGGATTTCTTAAGCCGAACCCGTATTCCGAGACCATCTCAAAGTCTCCTTGAAACTCGAGGCCGTCTATAAATCCCCCCATTAGAACTCAACGGATACGGTATTGCAGTATTCCAAACAAAGATTTCAGTGCGAGCTTTCCAAAAAGGTGCTATATGTGGGGTATCCGATGATTGGAAGTGAGCGATAACGAGTGCCGTGAAAAAGATACAAATGACGTCACGCGTGATCTTCTCACCCGTTTTACAGCCAGCCTAACGAACATTTAGCTGAAAATTGGAATTTGAAGCCGAAAATGTAAAATTACGACCCAGAAACACTGTGCATGGCCCTGGCACCCCATGAGTTGACCCCACAACTCCTTCCGTAAGAAGCTCCACTCGTTGTTGCATTGGTACACAGTTATTTGATTTTGATTTTGTCTTTATTTGGTTTCGTCTGTGTTTTAGTGTGACTCCCAGACGACCAAGGGGGCACGCAGTAGGCATTAAGTGCAATGTCAAGTGACTCATCAAGGCCTCTATAAGAAAGAGATCCTGAGCTCACAGTTTGCAGGATGAAGTGGATGAGAGGAAGGAGTTAAAGAACTGGTCTCAATTCGGGGGAGTTCACAAGAGGAGAGCTGATGCATCAATACTTGGATTACCGATGTAGGTACGAAACGGGTGTGTAGACGGCGTTTAACATTCGAACACATAATTATGAATGGGAATTTGATATACTCGTACGGAACCTATAATACACTCGTACTAAAACAATCTCGATTTCTACCGCCTCTACCGATCTTTCTAACGATTCTCGATTTCTCGGAGAATTTGAGAACTATGCTAAAGCCAATTCACTTTCGGTGGACCCAAGCTATGAGAACAAAGGTACCTACATTGATGAAGATGAAGCATGAGACCCTGAGCTTACTGATTGTAGCAGCAGTGGATGAGAGGAAGGAACGGAAGAACTGGTCTCGACTCAAGTTGAAGAAGCAATCCTTTGCTAGTTGAACGTGGAAGACAGCCAAGACAGGAGATCAAATTATGTTTTTCAACGAAATATTTCTTTAGGTGTTTAAAATGACATATTGTTGCATGAACATATATATTCTGTAATATGAATAATTATATACCTGTGTACACTTAAAAAAAAACATTCATTGACTCTTTCCTCCTTATCCTAACTACTAGTACTAGTAATCCTTCCATAAAATCCAGTGAGCATGAGAATCCACTTTTGATGGACGCATGCAAAGGAAGATGAAGACGTGGAGAGAAGGCTATTCGTCAAATGGCCCTTCAGTAACTTTTTTTCGGATGATGGGAAAAGACACGGTGGGAGTAGAACTAGGAAATTACCGTAATGAGCCGAAGCGTCATCTTCAGGCCCGCAAGGCCTCGCTGTGATGCAGCACATTTTCGGCCACTGCTTATCCCTCACAGAACACTGTGGAATTGGACGAAATACGAAAACCGTCCTGATTATTTTTTCAAGTTATATTTGAGTGAATAAACATAACCCTTTATTATCAACGCAAATCATTTCTTGTCTAAACGCATTAGGTGAGTACTCACCCCAGCCCAAAAGCAAATAAATGCACATTAACAGCGTAAGAGTTTATCAAAGTTCCACGAGAGTGAAAACGTTGGACGACCACATCTACAGTGTTCGACTGTATTTGAAATAAATCACAAAATTCATTTTGCCTAACATGCTCCTAATATTTTTATTCTATAATGGAGGATGTAGCCCCTCCTATACCCTATCGAATACTGAAAAATCCGCTCGGAAGTTTCAGAGCTTTATTCAATGTGTAACTGTTTCAGAGTCTTCAAAGTTGATTACAGGTGAATTTCCAGGGATTACGAGAATTAGTTTACAGAATGAACTGCCTACTCACTATAAACACTTCCGACCACAATTTCGTGATTGATCTTCAAGAGAGTTCCAAAATAAGAATCTATTGACCAAATAATCATTATTCACAATGGAATGATATAAACATTATTGTTCATAAAATTTATTTGCTTGGAATTGTGGTGACACAACACGATTTCTTCAAAACGTTTTGAGTTCTCGACTGTGAACAATCAAATATATAGATTTGATTTGATTTGTGATCCTGCTGTAAAGTTTTGATAATAAACATTATTCTCAGCAATGAATTGAATCCATTCTACTGATACGACTAGCAAAGAGATAGGGTACCTCAAGATTCCGGTTGTTCCACTTTTTCCTTGTCCGTTTAGATGCTCAAAGATTGTTTTCAGGCTTAATTTCAATTTCGGTGTGCTTTCATCGATTATTGTATAAATAGGTAGTATTTATAAAAAAAATTCCAAATAGATTCTATACGTAAATGGTTACAACCTGATTTAAACCCCTAATAAGCCATTATAATTATAGAGAAAGCTAACCAGACAAATATATTTCTGAGATTGGAAAAAAATGTTGAAGGTACCTAGGATTTAGTTTAGTGTGGATGTGCCGTGCGTTTTACCAAGCTCAAACCTCCACCCCTGGATTCTTTCATCCACTTATAGAATAGGAATGGTTGTTTGGGTGGAGTATTTATTGACGATAATGATATATATAGAGCGAGTTTCTCCTTGTAAGGGCGGTGGTTGTCATGTACAACGTGTTTGGGTTAATTCCTTCTGAAGACCTTTATGACAATCGACTTTTGGAACGAAGAAAAAAAAGGACGGACACAAAATAGAACGTGGAGTGAAGGAGAAAGGTTCCCGAGGGCCCACAAAGAGAAGAAGAAGCCATCAGGGAGACGTGCGGGGGAAGCGAAGTCCTTTGGGGAGCTGACTTCGATAAAAGGAGTAAAAAGTATACAAGAGAAGAATAATGAAAGAACGAATGAGGGAAGTGGGAGGAATAAGAAATAAAAATCAGTCTCCCGCAGTCCTTATCCATAATTTTCTATGTGCTCCTTCATCCACTATCACAAAGGTACAGAATGATCTCTTCGTTGCGATCTAGTTCCTTCCTCTTAGACTGATGGAAATAACAGTTCTGATGGAAGAAATTCACATAGTATTGCCAAATAATGATATTTTCCTCCCAACGAAAACGGTCATACGTTTTTGTGAAGGAGACTAATTTAGGGATATACACGATTAGAGTTCTCATGTGAATTTTTGGGATCTAGTCGGACTACTAAGGATCAGTAAAATCCGAGAAGGCTAGTATTGATAAGATCACTAGATCGGATATAAACAGATCCGAGACTGTACTCTCAAACAGGTACCTACCATTTGATATCGTTCAAAGTCCCGTGAATCATTCCGAAGATAATGTAAACGTTTTGTTGAAGCTAAAATTATACATCGGAAAATGACGTCAAATGTTAATACTATTATCATTATTCCCTTATGATCGTGAGGGAAATCATCAAGGCTCTGTGAAGGGTTTCATGTTTTCACATGAAAAATATTCCAATTTGCAAGCTTCCTTATTATCGCAATAATTTATTTTTTATTTTTTTATTTTACAGAGCTCACCATCAGATCCATCAGCAGACCTTTGGTAGGTACCTAAAATTATTTAATTTGTGATCCCTTCAAACCAATCAGGTATGGTTCAAGGTCGACAGCTAAGTTGTTTTCAAACAGATTCAGAAAAAAATTTTGGTTCTTTCTCAGTACTAATATATCTTTAAACGTTTTGACGGTTTAAATAAGAGTAACGGGTGATTTGGAAGTTAGACAGCGAGCGTTGTTGCTAAAAGTAATAAATGAACCAAAATAGATATGACGAAGTCTACCATCCATCTCTTCTATGAGCCTCTTATCCTTCTAACAATCTCTTCTGTGTGCCTTCCACCAACACTTTCGGAAGTTCCTGTTCAGTCTTCGGTATAAAACGGGGCGGGAACCCGATTATTAGTCCGCCTTCTGGTTTTCGTCAGACAAACCCATTCAACTTCCCCTTCTTTCTTTCATCCTCTTCAACATCACATCCTCCCCACTACCGTCGTACATAAAGTTTAAAAAAGGAAAAACATGAAGCTCGGGTAGCTCCCTCACGGAGCCCCTTCAAACTCTAATTAGATGCCATTTACATGCTAATTTCGGCCCATCCTGAAACCATGATAGGGGTAGAGTTTTTCACGTTTCTGAAATTAAATTACCCCATATCCCTTCCTAGTCTCCTTCTAGTGAGTTATCGTTAACCTATCAGTATTCGAAGCTTCCGCCGAGTACCTATAGTTGGGCCTAGCTGCAAGTTTGAAGAAAGCTGCAAAGAGAGAAAAAAAATTTCTTCTAGATCTCTTAAATCTACCAAAGGCAGCGAAAGCTAATTTTTTACTTCCGAGCGGTGAACATATTTTATCGTACAAAACCATTGACAAATTGAAAACAAATTTTACGCCCAACATCATTCTGAACAAATTTAAAATTTGCTTTGT
>JAEMON010000016.1:1284709-1298372 GCA_030264115.1 Lygus lineolaris
AATTATTGATCTTTTCATCAACCATCCAGTTACGTTATTTCTGCTACTAAAGATCATTATAATCTCATACAAGGGAGTTTACTTTACAGTTCCAAATTCATAATTTTTTAAGGCTGTAGATGCAATTCATAATAGAAAAGAATGCTGATAATTGTGCAAAGAACGGGAAATTCTTGTATGGATCATGTAGGTATATGAAACCTACATGTAGGTTTGTATATATTCACATTGGAAAAATATCGGTCGTATATCTTCATCGGCATAGGATCCTCTCAAAGCGTAACAAAGACGAAGATCATTATTCCTAATACGAGCTCTTTACTCTACGTTCTCCATGAACCAACCATCAAAATGCCAGAAGTTCCATTGAAATCTAATGGAAATAGAGGGGGGGTTCGCATGTCAACTGTGTATATGTTAGGTAACATTAGCCTTGTAATCATTTTTAAAATAGTGCATTAGGGGTTGAGCCTCATCGCTCTAATCTTAGAAGATGTTTTCCTTTGGCTGAAACAATTTTAAGAATATTGGTAGGTATCGTATTGTAGGTTTTAAACTAAGCAAACTAATTTCCTAGGTAGCATAGTTAACGATCCACTACCTTCACCACTTCAAAATCATCTTCATTAGTTTTGATGAAGACGTTGGTCAGCGTGAAAAATACTCGCAGTTAACCTGTCTTACTCTTACAGGTGTTGTCTTATGGGTGCATCCTTTGATTTGAGCCTTCCGTAGGAAATCACCTAAAGAGTATAATTTGCGGCAATTTCGGAACAATCAAAAGCACTCATCAGGCCCGTTCAGAGTCAAGCCGTTCCGTTTCTTCCCGGATAATGTGAATTGAAACTGGAACGCTTTAAGGCATTTGCTCTTCTCATTTCTTCTTGAACGGTTATTACTTCCTTGCGAGCGGCCTTATCTGTGGTCCGTTAGTCGCAACGCAATTGCAAATCGTCCGTTAAGCCGATTTTAACCGCATGTCCTATTACATTTTTCCTATCACCAATTAAGGGGACAGCACCAATAGTGAGCATTTCAGAGAAAAAGTTGAGCAGTTTTTTATTACTCCCCTCACTTGGCTAGAAAGAGAGTTTTGGAAGGAAAAGTGGAGTATATCCGAGATTTTTTATGGGAACAAAGGATATGGTGACCAAGTGGTGTACTCAGGTTACGATTCCAACTTATGACTAAACAATCCTATATATGCAACGAAACGGTTAACCAGCTTGTTTTTATTATAATACTTTTCAATCAGATAAACCTCGTTAACATTCAACTACCTCCCAGGGACGGAAAAAGACTGGGACCAGAAAACAACTGGTGCGAGGCTTCACACTACTTTCCTCACCCGTAGAAACCTGAAAAACGTCGATTTTGCAGATTTTCTCGCAAAATACTGTAACAATTTTGATTAAATTCACGGGAGTTACTCTTTATTCAAGTAAAAACAAGCTCCAATTCCCCTCATCTCCACAAAAATATCATGACTATAAATAGCCATTTTTGTCGATTGTAACGCTGATTTCGGCCTTTAGCATATTTTAGAGGAGATGAGGGGTATTGGAGCTTGTATTTACTTAAAAGAAGATTAACTCCTGTGAATTTCATCCAAATCGTTTGCAGCAGCAAGAAAAGCTTTAAGAAAAGGTGCAAAAAACAACGTTTTCCACCTCTTTTGAATATTTTCTCCGCCTATTAATTGCCCTTGCTCCTTATTGGATCATTCTCATACATGTAGAGACCAATCCTCGAAATTTAATAAATCAGTCTCGGCGATTTTACTAATCTGTTCGTTTGAAGGCCTACAAACTGTGTAGGTCCACGAGGGATCAATCGGGGATTGACGCGGGTAATGTCAGAATGTTCGCGGGTTAACTCAGGGATTTCCAGAGAGCGGAAAATTTTTGAGGGGAAAAATCATTCAAGCAGGTTGGCAATGCTGTTGTTGTTACGGTGTAATTTATAAATAATACTACACCAAGAGGACTTAAGTTATAGTTATTATGTAGTATTGCTCCATAACTCCAGCGTTCTAGGTTTCTTCCCTGCATTTTTCGATATAATTTTACCAAAAAACATTATAATCATTTGATTTCCAGTCATTTTGATTCTTCTTCTTGAGCGTACATGCATTTTTAGTACCTAGCTGAGCTAATATTAAAAAAAAAAAATTGTTTTTTGTTTAAATTTGTATATATTAATTGTGGGTTTAAAACCTCTAAAACTGCTAGTTTTTTAAGGTTTTTTTCAACAACTTCCGCCCCATACCCACCCACCAAATTATATTAATCCATCCCCTCCCCCAATGCCCCTGAAAATGAAAGAATCGCAATAAATTGAGCTTATCGGACTGCCTCCTCGAGCAGGCATTTCACTGATTTTGCTTCCCCAAAAACAAATTGTCGTGGTATTTCGGGGCCCTTATCTGCTTTTGGGCCCCGGTTACCTCAAGGGGGTCTGTGGGCCTTACCGACGATACAAGGATCGTAAATTGAGAAACTCGCACGGAGGTGGATTGGTAGCCCTCCATTTACTCGTTTAAGTCTCCACTGCCGCAACCCCCCCGTAAATTGTCTGGGAGATATACAAAAAGATAATAATTTTGAAGACGGTGGTACTGCGTTTAGTTGCGAATGTGACTTGTACATAACCATAGTGTCACCTTTCGTAAAGATAAGTATTTGGAACACAGTGATATTTGTTGTGATTTCTACTTCTTAACATCGCTGAAGCCGAGCTATGTATATTATTTTCCTCGGATTGTTCAAAAATAGCATCAGTGGTGCCCCAATCGGTTGAAATCTTAATTATTGCGGTATTTCGCTCATACTGCTCGTTCTGCTCCGTCGAATTTATGTATAGCTCGGGCACCACCTTATCACAAGACTACTTGCCTGTAAACTGGTAAAAAATATTACACAACTTCATATTTTGACGCTGATATTTTCAGCTTCCCCGATCTTCTGAAATCTCAATAATTCAGGACAGCAGAAATACTAGAACTTACTTCATACCTAGTTATTTTGTATGAATTAAAATGACAGATCTCAGAGAAAATTATTATTCACGTAGGATATTTTGATGGTTGTCACGTACAACCGATTCGCAGCTAGTGAAATTTTTATATTGATTTTAGACAATTGATTTATTTAATAAAATCTGATCGGTTCAACCGACAAGCAAAATCATTTACATATCGTTGGGATCGTGCAAAACATTATTCCCAGTGAATGACGTATAATTTTCAATGGTATAAGTTCCTGTATAGGTATCTAGATAGAAGACCCTTGAAGAACCGTTAGACGAAAATAATTAGGAAGAACGATACCTAATTAAGGACATTACAGCTATTAAAATGTTGAAGCTTGCAGAAAAATTATGAGGAGAAGACATAGGTAAGTACCTAGTAAAAAATATTATGGTGTTCTGCGCTTTTTCGACCTCCTAGATCATCTTTTCTTCTGGCTTTCTCATTTGAAGGTTGGACTAAACTCGTGCCCTTACAAATTGAGTAGGTAAAGTTATTTCGAAATCACTTAGTGGTTTTCAACTTAGTGAGCCAATTTTCTGGACAATTTACGTCAAACGGAACTTGTACTTGAACGCTTATGGGTCTTTCTAGTTAACGGAAGAGGTAACTCACTACATCCCAATACAATAGTTACCTGAAAAACTTGATCGTTTTTCAAAAAATAACTTTTTCTTTTTTTGAGCAGCCCTGAGCGTCACAGTTGTAGGTACACTATTTTTACCAGACTGCAACTTGAAGACCTATAAGAGACCCTGGCTCCCACAAGATACAATCATTTCTGTACAAATAGCACCCCATAACCTGTAATGTACCCTATTATTTAGGTAATAAAAATCATTCATAAAATAATAAATCATAAATAAAAAATTCATAGGTAATAAAAAACTAAAAATCTTCTATCTTCTATTTCCACGACAAAATGTTGGATAGGCATGAACGTGTGTTAGTAGGTACATGCTAGTGCACCTTCCAGGTCTCAACTGGGCATCAGTTTGATTGTAAAGGCGGGGTTTATTCCGTTTCCTCTTAAAAAGATGGTTCTTTGTGTTCCTTTTGATTTCAATCGGCGAAACGCTGAAAAAAGGTGTAATTTACTGCCTTAGAGGCGGATAGACACGGCGATAGTCGTGATGAGAGGTTCGCGTCCTGAGCGAACGTGGGAACAATCAGGCGATAATGAGCCTCGGACTGAATCATTGCCCAGAGCTCTAGGTTTAAAATTTGCCGACTATGCAACTATAATGTACCTATCATTATTTTAACGCCTATTTTAATGATGACATAAGAATTTGGAAACAATCCCAGGTCAACGGATGCATCTCAACTGTTCTGATATGACGTCCCTGAAATAAACACCGAAATGCGTTGCACTGGATAGTTTGGTGATCAGTATAGGAACTTATATCAAATTTTCTATATAATTATTATAATTAGTAAGGCATGTAACATAATCCAAATTGGTGTCCATGGAGGAGATTTTCAAGTTTCACCGAATTGGGAGCACAAAACAACAGACTTCCCCACTCCCCTTCTAGCTATCCCTATTAAGCACAACAGCAAACTACAGTAGACCCAAGGTAGAAGGTAAAAATTGACTCGATGATACAAGCAACTACGTACACCATGCTTTGCATTTAAACTAGCTATCAATAATATATTTGATTTTTAATTCAATAATAATAATACCTACCTAATTACTATTATTATTACTTGTTATGATAATCAATATGAGATATCGTCATTTTCAACGCAAGTGTTCGTCACTAGCAATAACAAACAGTTTCTGAAAGATTCTAGAAAGTTCTTATGAACCTAGAAGCAACAAGCGCATACAAGCGAAGCAGTTACAGTTACAGCAGTTACAGTTACAGCAGTTACAGTTACAGCGAAGCGCATACAGTTTCTGAAACATTTTAGAAAGTTCCTACAAAGCTAGTGAATAACGAAACACACCCCACAACTTCTGATGACACGTGTGGAAAAACAAGCTTTTTTTGTAAAATATTCAAAACCACGAAGTGAAGGAAGAAGATACCATTTTTTCTAAGGGAAAAAAGTATAGATACAAACCAACGGTTATAAATTTATGATTCAGCTTGTTTGCGGTGATACCAGTTCTTCCCTTCTTCTCGTTGGGAAGAAGTATTCCGGGATGCTGGATTCCAAGAGGGGGGTTCATTAAAAAAACTAACTTGCTTCTCATTTCTCGGAGTAATGTGGGTATTCCTACCTTCGTACAGATCGTGTGTGTGCGCCTTGTCGCGAGTTCATAGTATCACTAAGGCGAGTACATTGTGGTAGTTATACCATAATCCATTTTGACATTCAGTAGAAGATATAGCGGTACGAATAACGTAAAACATATTGTTCTGCATGTTCATGTTGGGGCTTGTAGAACTATACACGTGATATTATAATACCCTTGTAATAATCCACAAAACCATGAATGTTCCATCAGATGTATTTGATCACAAAGGGGCAAGCTCATTTCATGAACTTTATACTCTGACAGAGTATAAGTATACGGACGGTCTTTTTCTCGATTTTAGGACTCTATATAATATTAAGATATACGAGTAGGATATATAATAATATCAGGATACACCTATAGAAATACAGTCAATTGGAAATGATCACCAAATTAATGTAAACAACCATTATAGGAATTCAGCGCTTGGTCCTCAACACAATAACACAATCTAGTTGCTCTAACAGGTCTTCATAACTTCAATAAGTACTTCCCAATGAGAGAACATGAGTGATTTTGAGAATTTAAAAACTAAATTTTCCACCACCTGACTCCAAATGACAGTTTTGTAGAACTTAAGTGAGAGAGTGAGTTTTGAACTTTAGTGAGAGAGTGATTCTAGTCAGTTCTTTTTTCTTACTGATCGAAATCGATGTAACTTTGTAACTCATTATTTTCGTGGAAATAGACAACGTTTTTTCATTACCTCCGGTTTCTTTAATCTTTCTTCTTCATTAACTTTAGTAACTCGGTTACTTCTTCTTTTTTTGAATTTCCTTGCACACAATTTACCCCTGTTGAATTCTATCAAGTTCGCTTTGCAATATGACTCCCCCCAAACCAGCTAACATCCTGTAGGGACGCTATGGCTATTTATTATGTTAGGATCAAAGTGTTGGGAATGGAGGCAGTTGCCCCACTTGTACTAGTTCACAATTTGATCATTATCATGTACTTACATACACTACCTAAATACCTACAAGTGATTTCAATATCCCTCATTCGCAAGAAGGTGGACGAGTATACACTAAGTACTCGTAGTTGAAAAACATATCAGAGTAGTCATTTTCGAGTTTATGTAGGAAGGATATGCGGGAGGCGGTGTGAAGCTCAGCGCCATATAGAAATGTTTATAATAAATAACAATAATATACGAACAATTTAAAATTGAAGCTCAGGAACCAATAACCCTCCACAATTATTCAACTTGACCCGAAATACATAACAGTCAACAACATGCTGATTTTATACGTGGCAAACACAAAACAGACATCGATAAAAACGTTCTGCGCGGAGCAAGTTAAAGCCACGATCGAGTCTGTAACAATGCATGCGAGACTGGTTGAAAGATTCTAGCTCGTGAGTCGGTCCACTTAATATTTATTTTATGAAAGGCTGGTCGGTACGTCCAGCAGCGATACGGTATCATAACTCTCGAAGGTCGTGCTCGACTATCAATGGCCTCCTTTCTTACAGAAAGAATACAAATGCAGTCTAAAAACCCGGACTAAAACGAGAATAATAAGTAAAAAAGTGAGTGGGCAGTAAGTTTCTGCTTCCTCAATCAGAGCAACGATCAAGCCTTGTAAACCTTGTGATCAAATCTCGTAAGGATCAGGTTTTCACGAATGTGTATTTGGTTTCATAATCTGATCATGAGCTCAAAGCTGCAGCCATACTGGATCGAGTAATTGAGGCATACTTTCTTCTGATACTATTGACATTTTAAAATCAACGAAAGTAAAAGTCAATGAAAAAGTGTTACATTTCAGGAATCGTTTTAAAATGGTCTGAAACTGACTTTCATGGAGAAAATCTTCAAAAATGTCCATTACTAAAATTTCGAAGACTTAACTGACTGGTTTGTAGCTTAATCTTCTCCGAAAATTCACTTAAATGGCTTGAGACAAAATGTGGCTGAGATCAAAGCCTCACGAATATCCAAAAAGGGTCACATCAAGCCGTCAACCTCATTCATCAGGACAGTAACTCGAATCTTGCCTTGCATCAAATAGATACTTCAATTGGTGACTGAGGAGTGGAGGAAGAGCCAAGAACTCGTTTCGAGGTGGTTCAATCGACTTTTATTTTAACAAGATGAAAAATGTCCTGTGAGTTATAAGCTGGAGGTTGGTGATACGTAACACAGATTTTCCTGCGTGGCGTTGAGTCTTGGACACTGATGACTGCGGATATCAGCTGGAGCCCGTTGAAATGTGGCAGATGGATTTCGTGGATAGTTCGGTTATATACGGCGACTACATACCTACTGCAAAATAATAATTTAACGACGAAATGTTGCTGACAGTGAAGGATATTATTACAACCCATACCTGCTTTAGACCATTACTTTACCGGCACAACGGTCCATTGAGAACCTAGGCCTTCTCAACAATAGATTTCCAATTCTTCCTGTCCTCAATATGATTGTCCCCACACAGGTGCCTCAACTCGATATTCCTCAGGATTACTCAGGAAGAGAGCCTACACCAAACCATCTGTCTTACAGGAACATTCAGAATCTTGCCAGTTCTGAACCGGAGGTACGGAGGGGTAAATAAACTAGAACTACTATATATTCCCTTATTGACTTCATTCCGACATTCAGCGCTAAGGTCCACACTTTACCTACAGTTTACAAGATGACCAGTTATTTCCTGTCATCGTATGCATAGCACTAGAATTCCAGCACTCCATATAGCTAAACTGACCGAATAAAGCCATAAAAATGAATTGGAACGCGAATGCGAACCATGCATCAGTTCTTTGAGTTACTACGTGCAAATATAACGAAGAAAATGTGAGAAACTTCCAACCCGCTTATTAAGTTGATCGATATTCAATTTTCACGCCCATTCAGCGTCTGAGGTTGTGCCCATTTGCCTTATCTCAAGAAGAATCCCACTGTCATTAATTTTAACGTGTTCATACGGAGCTCTAATCTTCTCGTTATTCGGAATCAGGCTAATTAGGGTGGGATGCTTATTATTATATTATTATTTTATCGAACCTGTCTGTTGTTTGTAGATGAGCCTCTTGCGGTGAAACCGTTAAGACCATTATTTGTACACCGTGAAGTCCGGAACTCAGGAGGAAACAGCAAAATGATAGTGATCTTTTTGTTCAAGTTGTTGAATTCAAGAAAGTAGTACGCCACGCCCACTCGGCAGACTTTTCAAGTGGTTAGTCTGTATGTTTGTCGGCCAGCGAACCCTTATATTCTTCCACTGTTGGTATACCATTTGATTGGAACTTGAAGGTATATTGTGCTGGTTCGCGTCTTTTTTTGTTTATTGTTATTAGAGATTTTTTTTTCTCTAATTGTTGTTAGAGAACGGCGTCGAAATAATAGGAGTACCTAGAACCTTCGGCTTGTTTTTTCACAAAGAGGTCAGCAACATCCATATTGAAATTAGAATATTCCTTCATCAGCAATAAGTTCTCATTTCAGCGGTTTCTATTGAGGAATGGATGGCGTGCTTTGAAGATGAGAGCACGGGATGGCTGACCATCAAGTTTCAGTGCCGAAACGGCTATACCCTATACCTACTAATAACCATGACATGTTTGAACAATTTTGAATCAGTTGCTAGTCAAATGAAGTGCCCAGCTAAAAAAAAGAACCACTCTTATTGGTCATTCGATCATGCAATAAGGTAGGCAACACAACCATAATGGAATTTATATGTATTATCGGGATAGAATGATTTCACTTCCAAGTCGCACTTATATTAGGAGCGGTGTCATTTACAGCTACGTCAGATCGGCCTTATACAGCTACTAGGGAATCCTGTTGAGAGAAGTTGCGTGAGAGTGTGCATGTGTACTATGTAGGTACGTCTGTCATACGAGCTGACGACGGAACTTGCGGTGAGCGGCAGATAAGCTGCGTTGACTGAATAGTGGACCGCAAGATCGGGCTTTTAATAGTTGATTTCTGCATAAATTAGGTTCGTTAAGAAGAACCAAAGAACCAAATCGGAGCAATCATTGCATGCACTCTTTGGATTCATGAAATGTCGCAGACCAAGAAGGTTTATAATATAAACATATTATGATCTTACTTTGGTATTATGATCTGAAATATGATCATTAGGTATAATATTATTTTTGCATCAATAAATATCGACAATTTATTATTCGTTGTACTTAGTCATCATTTATAATTAGTTGTCTTTTGGTTTTAAAAAAACCTTCTTCATATAACTAACCTCGAATCCTGAAGAATTTTAGATCATATTATATTCCAATCTCTACTGATTATCGGATAACGTTATCAAATCGAGTACTACCGGTCGGTGTTGAAGATGAAATTTGACCACGTGGAAAACCAGGGGAGCGTTGCGATTTTGAGGTAGAGGTAGAGGATACCTGGCCGAGGCAGGACCGCCAGAGTAAGCTCTGACCACGAATATCCTATTGCAGCGGGTCGTGACGGCTCCAAGGATCATCTGAGACAAAACACTTCGTGACTTGGTACATTAAAGACGAAGCATGGTAAACGATCAGGCGAGAAAAGATCCACGAAAAAATAAACTTGAAAATTTGATCAATTATACTTACATAAAGATTCGGGAATAAAGTAGGTACCTACCTATAACTTTGATAATATTGTTGTAAAATAGGTAACCATCAGGCCGATCTATTAAATATTCATATTATGACGAGTTAATAAGTGACGTCATATGAATAATCAATAATAATAATGATAATAAATAACTTAATGACGTAATAATAAATAATGTCGTCGTATAAATCTTCATATGACATACGTACTACGAGAAGTTAGCTCTTCTATTATTCTAAGGAATCAGTTGCGAACGAAATGTCTGAATTAACTCGCTACAGTTTGTTATAGGAATCACAATAGAAATTTCAAGGAAATTTTGAAAAGTACATTCGAATTTCACGTGAAAATTCTTCGAAAATTACTCAGGAATTATCATGGTCCATTTATCTTAGCAAGATGATCGCGAAACTACCTACCCAAAAAAGATGTATAACATGAGGTACCCAGCCAAATATATTTACATACGATTTTCCTCTGTATTTTGTCGGGATCATTCCTCCTCCTATCTCATTTTATATACTGTAACAAATTTTTATTCAGGGTTCAATCCCATTTACCCCGTACCTAATACCACTTTGAAAACTAGGTATGTATTTGGAAACAATATTATGGTTCTCAAGCCTCTTTTAGGTTAGTTCAGTCCTACAAAATTATAAAATACAAGGTAGAATATTATTTGACAGTTCCATTAGAAAATTGAGAAAATCATGAGCACCTATTGGTTTCACAGGAATGTTTACATCCCCCGACTTGACACGGATATCAACTACACAAAATGAATGTGCCTACAAACGGCTGAAAAAATATTGGACACTTCATATGAACTTGAAAAAATAAATTTCGATCAAGTTTTCTCAATTTTTGCCCACTGCGTGACGTGGGACACGTGCGCTGATGAATATCTCGAGGGCGGTCAATACACGTGATTGAGGCTATATAACCTATATGATTATTGGTATTTCATTGGAATCTCTGAATCTTCGTCTAGCTATTTCATAGCGTACAAACTGTCCGAGAACAATACAGTAACTTCAGCCTATCCGTAAACCTCGTCCCCATATAACCCCGCCCAAGATATCTCCTGTTCTCCATAGTGCATACATTACCACGATGCAACTTGAAGTGGTCGGAACGAAATCTTGATGAAGTAGAACGCCGCATACATGTATTATGGAATAGGTATTGTTTCCATTAAGAGCGTTGATAACGGGATTTATCAACAGCTGGTTTTAAATGGAAAATTCCGTATAGAACGAGTGAGACCATTGAACAGCAGTTCTGCATGCATAAATGTATTAAATTTGGTACACGCGTATTAATGGGAGGTCCTATGGAACCAAGTTTAAACGTGGAACAACCACGATCCACAGTGTCATATCCGCATTAGAAACTCCAATATTCAAGGTTTTACACATTTACGTAGGTATATACAAATAATATTTATGCATTCAACTTAAAATGCTCACCAATAAATAGGTCCTTTAGTCCGGACTGCAAAAAGTCCCAGGTAAGTCTCAGGTAAGTTGGCAAACATTTTCTAATATCTTCCTTTAATCGACTTATTTCCGAAGAGAATTAAGCTTAAATGCAATGGCTTCAACAATTTTGGTACCTACCTATTCGTTCAATTTTAAGGGTCAACGACCTAAAAATGACGACGTTGAACGACCTATTCGTTCAATTTTCGTTCAATTTTGGTACCTACCTGTTCGTTTTAGACCATTCTAAAATGATTCCTGAAGTTGAACACTCATGCATGCATATATAATATTATGTGGTAACCATAGATTATGTGTGTGTGTCATGCCAGACGATATGTCATCCTAGGTAGGTACCTTCGATATAAAAAATCAAAAAAAAATCAAAATGTCAATATCATAAAAAAATAGGATGAGTTCGTAAACCAGAATGTTTGGAGTAGGTACTCTTAGGAGTCAAATTTTGGGTCAAAATTAAGGGTCAAAAAACGTGTTTTTGAGGTTCTTCATGTAAAATTACCATCTTACACTTTGAAACATTGGTATATTCGGAATCAGCGTAAATTTCCGATAAGAATAATCCACCAAATAAAAAATCTTGAAGTTCAAAAATGGCTAAGAATTGGTTAAGATGATATCCTTGGAAAGTTCGCTCATTAATTGATGCTGCATTACTGAAATTTTCTTCTTGATAGCCATTGCCTACCAAATGTTTATTAGGCCCACAGGTGGTCTTACTTATAATTTATAACAATTTTGCAAAACCGTCGCTGCTAATGGATACTCCTTGCAAATGCATTTAGGTTAAGTATAAGTACGTATCTTTAAGTTGTAGGCAAGATTCGCGAGTAGTGGTCCTTTTATGCAACAAGCAATCATATGGGCAGGTACCTACCTGACCGTGTTGGTTCAGCCCGTTCAAGTCTGATGATGACTTCTATTATGGTAGCTTCTTAGACAGACGTTCTTACCATTGAGCCTCCCAATTATAGCTCGAAGCGAAAAAGAACTACGATGTTTCATCCGCAAATTAGATCAATGAAGACTGACAGAATTAAAATTTGAATATTTATGTTTAATATTATATAGTAGTCCCTAAAATAACACTCCCCACGGTATTTTTGCAAAAAATAGGTCTACGCTTTTCAGCACAAAAACTCGGTACCGCCAAAGAAATTCTTCGCATAAGTACGTCGGCATTTCCCCTTTTCCTCGGTGGGCCCGACCGAAAAACTGTATGATTTACATCGTCTTTACCTTTCTAATTGTAGGAAGTTGAAGGAAGTCGTGAATAATTCATTTCGTCTTATGGTAATGTGGGCCCCCGCGCAGTGAGCATACGGAGGGGTAGCGCAGGACTTTACGACCCAGCAAGGTCGTGTCTCCTTCTTCCTTTACGACTGATTCTTCAACTCAGATAGAAACGGTACGATTTTTTTTTGTTTCGTTTCTCCCAATCTATGTCAGTACGAAAGGTCCCTGAAGTGAATGTAAGTTAGGTAGGTACCTACTTCACTTTACAGCATTCGGTTTAGTTTTTTTCTATTGAAATAAAAATTTTGTGTCGGTTCCCACAAGAGACCACAAAGGTTTTTTTTTTTTATTATTCCATATGAATAAATTAATAGAAACATTCAATGTACGAGTGAGTGTTTCTTTTAGATTTCACCTACTTCTGGGTAGAAGGAACAAGGAACCTAGGTACCAATTGTTGGAGATTTGTAAACAAGAAAGGACTCAGACTTATTCGTAGCTTTCGTTTCAAAGTACACTTCCTTTTTATACAGATGGTATGGTATGTCATGTTAGATTTTGTTATTTTTATTGTAGATAACTTTATTTGTATTCAGAAAATACATTTCAGTTTGTGAGAATTAGAGAGTATGGAGTAGATAAGTTCCTAATTTACTTGGGATTTGAGGGAGCCAACATGCCTGGCAGTCCTCCGAATGTTGAAACAAAAAAATCAACACTTCTTTTGTCTAATAGACAGCAATAAATTTTTGTGATCAGGAGTCAGAGATGTGGATTGTCGAGTAGATTCGTGTATCGCTCCCTCTTCAGTCGTGTAGGTCCGTGTCGTTCTCTCTTCAGTTGGCGGCTCATTCGTGGAAAGGGATGTGTGTTGTTGTATTTCAGTGGTTCTCAACCTATCCTCGGTCATGCCAATGAGAATTGCGCCATGAGAAGTTTTTGGGGCCCCTCTAGGGCCTAGGACGATCCCCTGTGAATGTCATCGCCCTACTTACAAACTAGTACCTAAGTACCGTGTGCAAATTTTGAAGTTGGATCTTTAACCAAGAAATGAATAAGAGGGTCAGAGAAGTACAGCGATT
>JAEMON010000016.1:1418091-1428588 GCA_030264115.1 Lygus lineolaris
AAATTGTCCTGTTAATCATTAAATGATAAAATGTTTCTAAGTCTTGAAATCGGGTTATTGAACAGCACGAGTCCCTCAAATTTCAAATTCATCATTAAGTATCATTGTAATGATTTCCACATATTTCAGTGATCCATGCTCCTTTATAAAAATCTCCCTGTGGAATGGTGTAGTAGGTTAAGTAGTGGTTCATCATTGGAGCATGCTTTACACACTGCTCAAACTGTAAAAATGCAACCATGCTACACAAGGTGACGTCTTTCATGTTTGTTTCTAAGGATAAAATAAACCTGTTAAACTCCTTCTTGGAAGTTACCTTCATCTAACTATCAAACACCTAAACGGGGGAGTTCACCGACCTTCTGTGTAAGTCTGTGGCACGTGACATGGGCTAACCGTTAGGCGAGAAGTCTAGTTTAGAACACCTTGAAAGACGAGATCTAACGGCTTCTCATGTTTTAACAACAGACTCTGAATGGATTTCATGAATGAATAGACTATTCACTTGTGTACGTGTAGAAAGGCTTTGATATTTCGACCAATCATTAGTCAGAAACTCGCGAACTTTAGCTAGGTTCACTAATAATTTGATCGAGATGGTTTTGCATTCGTGTTTCTAACCATCGATCAATCATTGGTCAGAAACACGATCTTAAAAAGCCTAATATATTGATCGAGATGGTTTTGCGTTCGTGTTCTAGCGACCGACCAATCGTTAGTCAGAAAGACGAACTTAAAAAGCCTAAATAGGTTGGAGGTACACTGGCTAGTATTAAAATTTATTGTTCTAAGGTGCATCCTTACCAACAACAACGCCAATCGATTGTGCGTGTCTAAACAGCTTTCCATACTTCAGGTTTGTTTGGTCTCGTATGAACGTCAGTAAACGTTCCCTTCTTCTACACAATCTTATTAAGGGGGCAAGAGACGAAGCCCAAAATTTCCTCAAAAATGCCTAAATCTCAGCTACCGAAGGGATTATAAGAACTCTTACTATAACATTATTACTGATTAGGACCAATAAGTTTGAAAAACGGATAACCTACCCGGGCCCTTAACCATTTTAACGTTGCACAGTTTTTCTCGTTTTCCTCAGCCAATTTGATGCGGTTGGCGGTATTCTACCTATTTTTTCATTTTCCTGGGGGATGAATGGCCTTTATGCCAATTTAATCTTTTTAAAGGGATGTGATTAATTCTAAATTTCGAAATTGAAATTATACATAGCTGATCCCCCTGGAGAATCGAAAAACAAGAAGAATGCTTCAAACCGCATCAGAATCGATCGATAATTGGCTGAGAAAAATGGGAAAAACTGAATTACAAGGGTCCTTGGCCCCTTTAAGAACACACATTTCTAGCTTTCTATTTTTCTCTTTTCCGAATAAATTCATCGTTAAATAAACACGCAAAAACTGAGACACGCAAAGATCAAGGTCATTTTCGCATAAATGAGTAGATAGGTTTGATAGGTACCCTGAAAGGTTAGAAAATTACCGAGGATTTGATAAGGAATTAACACTCTTGTGAAAAGTTAAGTATCTGCCTATACATATCTACTCCAAAAAGTGGCTGTTTTAGGGGGTTTTACCTACTCTTGTGCGATGAGAGCGTAGCTCGGACCCTATTATTACATACTGTAAATCAGTATGATTGACCTCACCAGTCGGTTTGATATCTACGTGTAATCAGCAATATTCGGTGCCATTGATGTTTACCCTCTTCAGGCATGGCTATCACCTGTGTGCAACGAGATCACAACAACTTACTAACTACCTACGGATACCTAAAATTGATCACAGTGAGCATGAAATCATTTTTCCCCGATATACATTTCCAATATATAGTACACTGTGATTTCATCCTCACTGTGATCAATTTTAGGTAGCCGTAGGTAGTTAGTAAGATGTTGTGATCTCGTTGTACACTGGTGATGTCCATGCCTGAAGAGGGTGACCATCAATGGCACCGAAATATTGCTGGTTAAAGGAAGATATCAAACCGATTGGTGATGCCAATCATCCTGAATTATTGAACATCGACCGAGTAAACAAAAACCATGGAAGTATTTTTATTACACACTGTCGTTGCGTAGCTATTCGATTTTCCTGCTAATTGTGGATATTCCATGTATGTGCAGGAATCGTTTTCGTTTTGGACTCAGTGGACGTAGAGCGGATGGAGGAAGCGAAAATGGAGCTGGCGAGGACCGCGAGGTCCCCCGATAACGCTGGCGTTCCCGTTCTCGTCGTTGCCAACAAGCAGGATCTACCTGGAGCCAAAGAACCCAAAGAACTCGAAAAACTCCTCGGTAAAAACCCCCTTCATCCATGAACTGTAGAATAGATAATAATTATGTTGTGTAGGAGTGAAACAGTATTATCAGTTCAAGATAGTAGATGTTGAAGTTGAATAAATTATAGGTACCTACAGGAGTATTCCACCATTGCTAGAAGATTTGCCATCCCAGGAAGATTGTACCATGGGCTGCATGTATGCAAATGCAAAAAATAACGTTAAGTGGGTTATGGGAAATTAATATTTATATCTTGATGGGATTAATGAGTTCTGATGATACGTTCTGGGTTTGATAAAATCGCTTACAAAATCACAAACATAATTAATGAATAACTATATAAATTTAATATCAGTGTGGATGATTTAATGTAGGTGGTACCTACTACCTACTGATACTACAGGTACCGTACGTAATATTTGATATAGATACTGATGTATACATCACTATTCAAGAATTCCGTAAAAGAAAAAATTCTGGTTTTTGGGTCTCTCTTTAGTTACCTACTTAACTACCTACTGCCGGTTCTTTTGGGTGTGTCCGTTGTGGTGCATCACAGGAAGATGACAGCGGCCTCTAATGAATTGTCCATTTCCTTAACGACCCGAAATGAGCTAAACCACTTTTTTTCTGTGTACAGGTCTACACGAGCTCGGGAACGGCCACATGTGGGTGGTCCAGCCGTCTTGCGCCATCACCGGTGAAGGGCTTTTCGAAGGTATCTAACAGAAAATATTTTGAAAATCAAAACGATTATTTGCCTGTAACAGCTCTTTCTGTCTACGTCCTGTGATTCATCGTTTTCAACTTCCTGTCTGTGGTTTTGTTTCCATTTGAAGACCACCTAAGTGTTGAACTCAATTTTGTTAGCTTGGAGTAGGTAATACAACCTACCAATTGAGCCTTCCAATGTAGTCGAGTAGGTAGGCTTCGTGTATATCTATCATTCTTACTATGTACTCTGTGTATATACTCAATGAGCTATATTTGCCAACCTCCATAATGGGAAGGTAGGAAATTAATGTTATTCGGGCTTCAATAATATCCTGCACGGGCTTCAGGTTGGAGCATGCGCACTTAGATCAGTCTTAACGAAAGGAATAACTATCTAATAAATCAGTTTATTCTTGAAAATTTGTTTACAACTTCGTTTGACTGGGTATAGAATTGAAGATCCGATGATTACTTAGCCGAGGGTGAAAAGGGTTTTCTAGGAGAGAGGGGGAAATTAAAAGTCAGTTTAATCATCAGTTAAAAGATGTAAGAGGAACTTATGTATGAATACTACCTACTAGGTAGGTAGGTATGGTTGAAAAAAATCTAATGAAGCCGCAGGTTTCGCCCTACCTATCTACTTCCTACCTACATTGTTTCTAGTAACATTGAATTTTGAATGATCAATAAATTAATTCGTAGGTACTTGACTACATTTATTTGTTCTTGACCAATGATTGAACTGAATTACCGGCGTAATAGGGTTTTCCATTATCATTTGTTGTACCTATACCTAATTCTACGTTTTCCTCATTTTCTCAGGCATGGACGCTTTATACGAGATGATTTTGAAGCGCCGGAAACTGGCTAAGCAAGTGAAGAAAAAGAACAGGTAGCCTTCATGCCTCTAAAAGACGCGGAGACCCGAAGCCCAGTCAAAATCGCCGTACCTTCAAACGAACAGTGCTGAGTATTTCTGTTACTCTCTTTTCAACAATGGAAAAAAGAACGAGAACGAAACAGAAAACTCTGAATTTCTGTTAACTGATCAAAAGGGGTATTCAGTCGGTATTTCTCAGGGGAGTGCGGAATTCGGTACCCGCAAGATGTTTGCACTTTCGCTCAGTAAAAGTTTTGGATGTCAGAAAAAGATAGCTGTCGTACCTGCTTGCAGCTACCTAAATTTATTACCTGAGTGCTGGCGAATGAATCAAGGTCAACGATTATGCCCGGTCCAACGTATTTTTTTTTGTCATTGTGCCGAAAATGGACGCTGATCGAAGCAGTTTTTTGTTCGATGAAGAAGGAAAATAAGTACTACCGTGTTTTTCCTATTACTTTTTAATACTGTGTGCAAAAAATTGTGTTTTTGTTTGCTTTCCTTGTATTGTTTTCGAATTTGGGGATCTGTTGTTTAGTGATTGAGCTCATGAAAAAGTACCTAACGATTTTTTTTTGTTATTAAAAAGAGCTTTTGATTGTTTTTGTTTTGATAAATATACTAATACCATGACTTTGTTGATGAAATGTTTTTTCTTTGAATTGGGAAAAAGACGAAAAATATATTTAGTCTTGAACAGTTGATAATAAACGTTTCCGTGTTACTATGCAATGTGTGATGGTGAATCAAGTCTTAATATTAAGGAGTTTTCGCCAACCTCCGTTACTTCAGTTTACGGTAAACGTGAAACGATATACGTCAGTCAATTTACGTACCTATGCTGTATTGTAGGGAGTTTACGCTTATCGATACGTTATACGGTATGCGTTATTACGTTAACAGCACTCAATCCCAAAACAGTATTGAAAATCAAATTCGAAACAGCGGTTCCACTGAGTAGGTGGCGCATGCGCAGCTGAAGGAATTTTTAGCTTTTACCGTACAGCGTTTGAGATTAACGTGGTGGCGAAAACTTTCCGTTGTTAAAAAATTGCTTACTTTGAAAACAGGTACTATTTCCGTGTGAATTCATTTCTAATTATTTTAACGCTACTGAGTGTATATTTTTACAAAACAAAAAATCTTTATGAATTTATATTTTTTTAATTATTTCTATTAGATAAATTTATCAAAATATTTATTTCGATGTTAATAGAAAGATGATTTTCTGATGTTGAATCGGTTTTTCTCGTCATGATCTTCGCCTGTACAAAAGAACTGATAGAGCAAATAATATGTATCGTCTGGCGATTTTTCGAAGTTTAAAAATTGGAAAAAACGAGACATTTTTATAGTCTCGCTTTCCTTGTAATTTCAATAGATATTTTTATGGCCTGTAAATGTTAACACTGTGGAGTGACGAAATTTTTGATGTTTATCAGACACAAAAGTCGAAACGCACCTTGTTTACGAAATGAAATACTCACAATGTGCTACTTAGAGTTTGTACTGTTCCGCAAATAAGGAAAACAAATCAGTAGATTTATCAAATTAGATGTCGACGAATTTTTGTAAGAAACTGAGGGAAGTAGATTTCGACAAAGTGTCGATTTATTAATAAAAATCTGCTCACTCCGATTTTTCACGTTCCAAAAAAATATTGAAAGACATCGGAAAGTTTTTGGCGTAATTTATTGTACCTACCAATTGATTTTCTGCGACAAACAATAATTATTGTTCTAAAAATAACGGTATTGAATGTTGCACTGTATTTGAAAAGAATTCATTAGTGTTATTCTGGACATCAGGTTCAGATTAAATCACATACCTACCTAGTATAATCTACTTAAGCTATATTATATTATGGGTTTTCGATTGCGAAATTCTGTTCTAATATGAGTGAGACTAACCGAAATATGTGAGTACTTGGGATTTTTTCTATCCATTCGTGATTTCGTATACTACCAGATTTGGTGCATTTTCGTGAATTTTTGAGTTTAAGCATCTAATTTTTGAGAAAATTAAATAATCTGAGATTCGATGACGTCACTAGTTCCGGTTTCATCCAATCAGCCTACCCTGACAAGAATGAGAAAACTGATTACCGAGCTCGTCATAGATGCTCTGCCATTGAGAAGAGTTACTTCTCAATTGATGAAATCATTCAGTCCCTTGGGTTTACAGTATTTCATTCCTTCTGCATGAATGTATACTACAGAAGTGATTCATACATGTTCGTAGAGTGGACATTTGGGAACTTTGTAAATTGTGCTTATTTACATGAAATCAGACAATTTTTATGATCAATACCTAATCGATGCAAAATTGACTTTCTAGAAAAATCGCTTCCGACCCAATGGTAAATTGTCCATTCTAAAAAAATTTGACCCTAATAATATAGCATTACCCCATCTAATTAAAACTTTGTCTCTTTCAATTAAATCTTTTTCCCTTCAAAGGAAAACATCTGGTGCCTCAGCTTCACATAACTTTCCTCGCCCGTTTTGACGCTGATTTTCCTGCAGGTATTGGAAGTTGTTTTTACTTGGTAAAAGAGTAAATCCTGTGAATTTCGTCAACATTCTTGCAGAGGTGGAAAAACTCAAAAATGTGCTAAAAACGACTTTGTTTCAGATAGGTTCTCCCCCAAAATAATTAACCTGGAGTACTGAAATCCTTACATACATACTTTACATATTTTTGTCCAAAACGTGTAGAGAGATGGTCAGAGGAGGAGGTGTTCCAGAAATAAGTTGTCTGCTTATTGTAATACATTATTATTTCACTTTTCAAGTGGGCTGAGGAAAGTAAAAAAGGTTTAATTGAAAGTAAAAAATGGTTTAATTCAATGTAAAAAGGGATAAATTGAATGAAAAAAGGATTAATTCAATCTAGAAAAGATTATAGTTGGGAAAATTGTAGACTTGGATTCGAAACATTGATCTCCTGGATCGGCTTGCTGTTGTATTGTTATGGTTAAAAAAATAATTTCACTCGTTAGTCTCACTTTATCAAGGACTTGTACGAAATTCTAATTTTTCTACAAAGTTATTGGGGGATAAACGACAATAATCCGTCTGTTTAGTAGTTTGTGCTTGGTGTCTTATATGTGAAGAAACACTGTTGTAAGTATGTATTCTATGGCGTAGAAATGTGCCATTTTTGTCGTTATCCCCTCCCGTCTGCCAAACACGTTCTTTAATGCTATAGACTGGTAGATTAATCTTCACAATAGGTTCACTCAATCTTCATAATTTCACTGCAGTTACGAAGCACAATCGTTACAAATCACACGCTTTCTTCTTGTAACGCGTAGACAATTTTTTTCAACGGGAAAACAATCCAAGTCGAAAATGCTAGATTCTTCGTTATTGTTGATCACTATAAATTATTTTCTTCCCAAGTAGTTGAATGTAATACGTTGGGTGAAAGGGGTATCAAACCCTTGTCAATGTTAATTATTACCACTTTACCGAAGGAAAAATAAAATTTTCCATAGGCTCTCTTAAATATTGTGATATATTGTACCTACGTGTCTTGCCTCATTTGAGTTCTTCATAATCTTCCGTTAATTCCGAACAATATTAGCTCCTACACTTAGTTATCACAACTCAGTTTCAAAGAATCTCCCAGGTTCTACCTACATACCTACTTAAAAAGGAACCTCGAGGGTGTACCCTCATCGGCCCAAAATCTCATCGAAAATGCCAAGATCTCAGCTATCAAAGGGGTTTTGAAACTCTCACTATAACCTTTGTTTCTGCCTAGATCCTTTCTGGATTTCCTACTCTCAATCGCCTACTGTAACATACATGTAACGTCCCCTAAACCCCCCTCTTAACCCCCCAAAAATTGTGTATGAAAGAATTTTGCACAAAACGAAGTATTTTCGGAAATTTTTAATTTTCGATAGAAATGGGTTAAGTACCTATACTACTTAGGACTAAAGTTTCTCCATTAATAATCGATCAATTTCAAATCTGTTTTCGGCATTCTTTCTATTAATTATTCGATCCTGAAGAGTTATTAAAATCAAATACCTATTGAAATATCAAATTCCAAAATTTAAAATTATTGCGAAATTCGAAATTTGCATAGTGCATTGCCCTCAAGATTTGAAAAAGATGAACAATTGCGAAAACAAAAATAAAATGAGGAAAAACTGTTCAACACCCCTCTGGTACCATCTTAACGTGGTATTTTTGTTCTTTGCATATCCTAGGGTAGAGCAACGATGGTCTATGGTAGCTGTTTTTCTACCATCGATGCTGAGAGTTGATGGTCGTCGCTCGTCGGCCCTTTTGAGCTCAAATCGTTTTGTTAGCAACCATGGAAGAATCGTTTTTCTCTTCTTTCGTGGTTGGCTACCTACAATTTCACTGTATTTGCGAGGATGAACTGGATAGCCGATGGTATTGCGATCTTTACTAGTTTAATGTTACACTACCTAGGGCGAATCAATAGACTTTATCAACACACCGACTCGAATAATTTTTTTAAACCTTCACTTCTAACTGATCAGTTTGGATAGCTGGCGTTATATATATATCAGATAATGAGCTCTATTTCACAAAATGAAAATGCACTTACGGGGACCCCATCGGCATCGAGAAAGATGTTTGAAACTGATTTTTATAACAGTGTTGGAGTTTACCCTCCTCCTTCTTTTAGTGATTACTTGCTTCAAACCCTTAAAAAGCTCTCATTGGCTGATGGTGAAGTGCCACCTCCACCCTTCTTTTTAAACTCTTTGGGTAATAATGACGCGAAGCACACAAAAAAATTGTCTTATGTTCAATGTTGTAAAACTTCACTCTAATCGCCATTGTTTAAAATTTGGTAGGTATTCTTCGTTTAGCCATTTTTTCAATAAAGGGGAACTTGCATGGTTTATTTTTTATTTTGTAATTTGAAAGGTCTTAATGAGGGCTTTCCAAGAAGGTGCTATATGAGGGGTATCCGACGATAGAAAGTTACCGAAAATGGGTCTTGTAATTTGAAATTAACTGACGTCATCGCCTGCCTGGGCGGGCCCCCTCTTGCGGAACCTAAGTGACGTCACGCGCTCCCTTTCAACCCATTTTCTCGGCAAACTAGCCGTAATTTCAAGCTGAAAATTGGCACCAGTAGGTTTTGAAGGGCGCTGAATCATATTTTGAGGTTAAAAATGCAAAATGCCTAACCATGCAAGTTCCCTGTTTGTAGTATCATGACCTGTTGGTAGGCTCGTCTCTACAGGCTTCTTATCAAAACTGATTCTTATTGGGGGATGCCTGTAATACCTGCCCTTATTGCGTTGTCCCAGTAAAAAAAAAAAATACATAGCTTCCTACCTTCGGCAGTGAGGAAGCAAAAAAACTGTGGAATAGAAAAGGGGAAAAAAAGTTCAAAATTGCTTATTAGATATAATAAGTATCTACTTGGCAAAACTTATACTTAAATGCTTATTATTATCTACTTGGAAGGTTATTACGACTTCTTTGTCGTTAAGTTTGATATTTTTTTCGTTACGTTTGATACTTTAGGCAAATTTTCTTTAGGATCATATCAGACATTGTATAACGATTTTTTGATGAAATTTTAGTCAATTTAGGGTTATCAAAATTGCTTCAAAAGGTATTAAGGGTAACAACGAATGATTGAACTGAAACCAAGGTGATCTGATTTTCGTTGAAATTCGTGAGTAGGAAGGTACCATACTTACCTACAGTAGTTGTGATAGAAAGTTTGTGTTGTATTCAAATATTTCCATTGAAACTCTTTCAGCATCGTTTAATTCTGAATGTATTAGTTCGTTTGGTTCTGAACAACTTTCTTCGGTTTGGTTACTCTTCCTGGCGAGGTTTCATGGTGCCAAATTTCATTTATCATTGAGATTCCTCATAAACTCAACTCATGGTTCATGATTGTTAGGTATCATCTCATCAGTGGTCTTCTGTCGAAATATGTACCCTTTTTAACACTTTACCACTCTAAAAGGGTCAAACTATTATCCCTCTTGATGTACAGTGTATCCTAACTCCCTCCCTTTATGTCACTATGTATACTGTATTGATAATTGTATAGGTAACTTTAAAAAAATGTATAGTGTAATTTTGTTGAGAAAATAAGCTTGTGGAGAAAAGAGTGCTGGTATGGAAGAATTAAGGAAATGAGCGCACCCTCATTTTTTTCATGTTGGATTCCTTGATTTAGCCTTTGTTGTGCAAAAAAGAGAGCCTAAAAACTTACCTACCTATTGGATGTAAATACATTTTATATCATTATTTGTTCGTTTAGACTCACTGATAGTAAATAAAAACTATTTACCAGTCATAGTCCAAGTTATCATTTCATTTCCTTTCACCTCGTCTTCGTGATGAAGCAGCAAGGTACCAAGAACAGTATTTCCCAACTAGCTGGTTAACCCGTGCGTTGCACAGGATGATAGTGATTGATTTTTCCTTACTTGTTGGAAGAATTTTAATGAAATCTCCACCTTTTCCCCCACTAATGTCTCCTTCTTGGCAAATTTGAGATAGGTACCTATCAATGCTATTAAATAAAATGGACCATTCCTTCACAATGGAATTATAGTTAAGTGCTGTTAACGTTAAGTCTCTTCAAA
>JAEMON010000016.1:1904724-1916744 GCA_030264115.1 Lygus lineolaris
AAATATGTGAAGCAGAAACCTAAGATGTTGAAATTGACATCCAAACAACGTCGTTGTAATATTGATTTGACATTAGAGGTCATAGGTACGCTTTCCGCTCGCACTATAGTCGCCATTTTAAATAGGCAATTTCGCACTGATTCCAAATATTACACTCCATGTTGCTTTATCGAAAATATCTATAGTTTATTAGCTGCCCTATCAATAATTAAAACTAGACGATGTTTGCCTTTTAGGACCCGTGCCCAGCATACTGCACATAATTTTTTATCAGTATTATATTAGCCGTGGGGCTGGGATCCGTTTGGGACCCCATAGGACTCCCCACGGGATGCCCATAGGGCAGAGATCCCTTTTTGAACGCCTCCCCCCACCATTGTACTCACGACCCCACAGGATCTCCAAGAATGCAACATTTGAGAACCAGTGCACAGTATGCTGAACATTCAGTTACAGCCGAACAGCTGTACCAATTTGTTGAATTTTGTTGAAATTTGGCTATGTAATGTGTAGACCTACTGGAGACAATGTGCATAGTTCGAATTTTTCTGTTTCAGTAGAAATAATCCGGTTCTGATCATTAGGTTGGAATCACGAAAAAATGTTTTTGTATGAAAGAAAAATTATGGACTATTGAATTTTTCGTCGAACGAGACCAAAACCACCCAACACTATAGCCACGATTTAGGGTGATTTTTTTAAGTTTTCAGTGTTCACAATTTTTGTGTGAAATGTGCTGATGTGCTGCAAAAACATCTGAATGAACATGAATCCTAAAGACTTTGAAATTGGATTATTTTGTATATAACATTGCGGCATTTTTTAATGGATATATTTTGTTTCCAGCACACCCCTCTCCCCCTCCACCACCAAGAGGGACATAAAAACTGGAAATATAGCATCAGCATTATTAGGAACAACGAGCGTACCACCATATCGCGTTTTCGTCGTAATGCCCGTTTTTTCGAAATCATCCTTGTGCTCGTGCATGTTCCAGGATCTGATCCCCAGCAATGGCATCTTCTTGGCGTGTGCCGAAATCCATAAAGTCAGCATCAAGAGAGTCATGTTCCTCATGAGCATAACAGGAATCAGCTAGCGGTGTAGGGATCAAAAGACGAACGGAATAACTGGATCCTAGTTGAAATAATTAGATACATACTTACCCAAATTCAATTAAATATGATGTCATTTTTAAGGTAGTGCTTGCGCTCGATTAACGGGATAGGTTCAATAATTTTTCACAATTCGAAAACGTTCAATACCCAGAAGTTGGCACAAAAACTGGATCCTTAATCCAATTTCAAAAATTAATTCCTACGCAGAAAATTTGCCGATTTTACGGTTACCTATCCATGTTTCAATAGACGAGAGAGGTCTATTTGGCAATCAATTAATTCATTGAAGGCTCTGGGGAGGAAAATGAACTACAAACAATTTTTACTGAACGACCAATAGGTAATAAATTAAGAGCATTATCCGTCAATGTTTTTTACAACTAGTGAAGGAGGATATAGGTAGTTTCTATAATAAAATTGCTCGGTGGACTGCGTAACTAGCAGTGGTAAAACTTTCATTGCCGTGCTTGCTGACTTTATAGTTCACAATCGTTTTTTGTTTTGTTTGTTTATTAGCTACCTACCTGTTTTCAACAATGAACCTTTGAAACCGAGCACGAAATCATGTTTTAAGCCCCTCTCAAAATAAATAATGTTTTAGGTACTTTTGAAGATTCGTAAAACCCGGAAATTGGATTGAAAAAAAAAAAATCTCCGAAATCTCATTTCTGCGAAAATAGGTACTGGTATTACTGGACCAATTCAAAGAAGTTCGGCATGAGGGTCCATGTTCACAATTAGAGAGTCAAGTTGTGCACTGAAACTCGGCGTTACTGAGATGACATTTGTAGGATGAAATTTTTAGTACTCAGTAACTCAAAATCTCCAATGGAATGGTTTGTAGATATACAGTTTTTCGCAATTCGATTTCAAATTCCGCTTCTACTCATATACAGCTTGTGCTTATACTGCTAATGCTTATATGGAAATACTAGTGCTCTCTGTAAAATAAAAAGATTGGCAACTTGATTGGAAGAAATACTACAACAAAACATACTATTAGCACAAGTGATTCAGAGTAGCTCTGGACCCTACGTGATAAACCATAATAGAGGTCAATTTTTCTTTTTCAAAAACAAACCTTTTGGGATTTCTGCGTCTCACAAGAAAACAATTCTCTTGCTTTTGAGAGAATTATTGATCTCTTGTGATAACCTATAAAGGGAATTTTCAAACTATAAGAAGTCAGAACAGAACTCTTCCGTACCTAGTCCTAAACATTTTTTTACATTATTTATCAGTGTGGTTACCTTCAGTAGTCACTAGGACGACGATCACGGTTGTCTTGAGTTGATAGTATGTGTATTTTTGGTTGTTGAGAAAAAAAGTTGATTTTGACGTTTAATTTGAATCGATTGATTTTTTGCGCTCAGGCTCTGCATGTATCTCAACTGGTATCCATTTTCAAGAAAATACAGGTTCAATTAACAGTGCTGAAACAGTTTCTGCCTTGATTGGGCACAGGCTTGGTCTTTTTATGAAGTAGTATATATTTATTAGTTTTGGAGTCTTCTGTAAATTCTGTTTATGTCAAGTCCTCTCATTCTTCATTTTCATCCATAAGATTAACACACCACACAGGTTCTTAAAGGGAATAGCACCATAGAATAGGAATATCCATAGGGATGGGTATCTCCCATGGGAATAGTCCCATGGATTCCCATAGTTTCTCAATTTCAGCATTATGAACGTTTAATACAACTGTAATATAAAGTGGGAAAGCAGGCATAAAATGTGAGGAGTATAATAACTTCTAGAGCAACGGCATAACTACGAAGATGATGAAATGGTATTGAGTATGAAGATGGGGAGGAGCACCTTGAAAGTGAGTGATGAAGTTCCATGTGAACTCTTGCAGTGGGATCGATCGAAGGACTCGTCGAAGTTTCTTTTCCCTTGAGGATGTAGACTTCGACTCCCTGGTTCCTTCAAGTGATAATATCCATCTGGATGGAAAGGGTCAATCGTGAACAGTTTTGGCACATCCGGAGGTTTTTCATCGCCATTTCCCGCGTATTCCACTATGCGTCTAATCATATCTTCCCTGCAGACAACGATGGCGATTGGTCCGATATGTACATAAGTGTTGGCGGATGTAGAGATTTATTATTATACGTATAAAGGAACTATTAACACTACGAGTGAAATGTAGGTATTTCGAGGTGTCCTCAAACGTAGGGATGTTTCGAAGATCAAGATGACATGAATTAGGGGAGGATACAAATTCAAGTACAGAATATGAATAAGTGTCCTTGAATATACATCTAATATTATGTTTGCAAATAAATTCTCAAATAATTTCGGTGCCTCTTGACTGCCACACTCAAAATTCACTCAGTGCCCAAACCCTCATCCTTTCCATCGTACTCATTCCTTCTGGTAATTGCTAAAAACCGGGAATTCCGTAGGAACAATGATCGATTTTTTACTCGTGGTATTTAGAACTTTCTCTGAGTCATCTGGTAAGACTCGTATTTACAGAGGTATTTCATCAGGTGGAAAACTGACGTATTCCGGCAAAAACTAAGCTCCACTCCAATTTAATAGACAATTTTAAACCCCACGTTCCTAAACCCTACATGGCTAAACAGCACCGCCAACAGTAAAATTGAATCGGGAAAATTCACGTTATTGCATTGGAACTGCCCTAGATAAATTAAATTTTGTAAAAAATGAAGACCTGAGAATTTTGCGTCGCATGAGACCAACGAAAGCTCACCAATACCGTAAGTGCCCATGATTTTAGGAGATTCTTCGAAGTTCTACTTTTTCAGTCATAAACACGAAAAATGTCGAACAAATATAAAAATCACCAAAAATGGCTATTGTGGTGGTCTCATTCGACGCAAAACTTTCAGGTCTTCAAATTTTCTTTTATGGGAAAATGATTTTTGGCAGTTCCAATGGCCAAAAACGTGAATTTTCAGGGTTTTTTCCCATGTTAGTGGTGCTATTAGTTATTTATGGTATGAGAACATGAGGTACATACCTATATTTGGAATCATCTTAAAATTTCCTATTAATTTGGAACGGAGCTTGGTTGACCACTGTGCTCGATAAATCCAGTGTTCTTGGGTCATAACAGGAGCTACCTGTTGTACATAATATACATCAGTAACAACTGGGCGCATAATAATTTATCATGATGAAGTTTTTTCTTAATTTAAATAGGGTATCACTTACATAACAGCATAATCATAACAAAATGATAGTTTGGAAGTTGGAGGCCTCACACTAGTTTCTAAACTTATCTCCAGATGGCATCAGTGGACAAGGATGGTTTACATTACGCCCGTTTGTTGATTTTTCCTTTTTATTATCTCCCCCGAGACGCTATTTGAGGCAGAAGGTACGCCGAAGGAGGAACTAAATAAATTGAAGAAAGAAAGCAATGGGCTCTTAGGAACCAGGTGGGAAGGTTATACCTATCTATGAGCTCACAGCAATCCTTATTTCAATTTCAACGGATTTCAGCCTCCCCACAGTAAGCCTGCCAAAAGCTGTTTCGTAGGTCAGGCAGCATACTAGCTGTAATGTGACTCCAATGAAGCCTTGTTAATTCGGGCCATCACTACTCCCAACACCCACGGGTCTTGCGCCTATGGTTACCCACATAAAACTGAGTAACACTATGGTTAATAATATACGGTGGTACTCCAAGGTACCACCAAACCTCCAACACGCATCGAGCAGTATTTATTTAAAAGATATTTAGAAATATTTCTAATTATTCTAACTGACAATCGCATCTCGTTGCTAGGAAAGTGAACTCTTTTAGTTGTCATCGCACAAAACAGTTCACTATTCGTAGGAAAGCTCTCAATTTCTTTCAACATCTATACTAGCTGCCTAGCACGGCTGGAGATGGTCCCCAGATGAGCTGAAAAGTCCCTCACGTTTCTTTAATCTACTCCTTTGTCATCGATGGTGAGGGGAGTAAGCAGAGCTTCATATCGAGGTTCCTTACTGGCAGATACCTTTACCTTCCTTCGAAAGGGAGGCTCCAGGGGTCTGCTGCTGACCCTCGATTAGCTTGAGTGAGCTCTGGACACGTTTTTTGGTATTCAACTTACAATACTAAAATTATGATGCTGAAATTTAGAAGGGAAGCTCCAGGGGTCTGCTGAAGACGAACGACAGATCCGATGTCAGGGAATTCGCTGAAGCATGTTCCATGCGTCCGGGGTGAGTGTGTCACCCCGTCGAGGCCCAAAGCGCCGAGTTTATTTCCTTCCTCCATGAATAACTATACCTAAATCGAAAGCATAGCAAACTTGGTAGATCCATTATCCACTAAAAATCCCATTGATGAACTAACCTGTACTCAGCCGCGTTTTCAAAAGGGGAAAACACCAGGGCGGACGATCTCTGCCAACTTTTATGAGTTGGTTTGTCAATATCATATGATCCCGTTGAAACGATGGAAAAGTAGAGACCCCCATCACAGGTCACTGGTCCACCCGAGTCCCCTTTGGCTTGGTATGCCCGCTGTTTGCCGAAAGTCGTTGTACAAACCCACGTAGCATCTTCCGTGTAGTTGTGAGTGAGATAAGCCTGTAATTTGTCCTTCTCTTGATCTATTCTTCTCCCATATCCTACCTCGTTATCTCTGTCATGATATCTGTAACATTTCCAATAGTCTCGTAGATTACGCCATCCATGTTGGAGGACCGGAGAACTTTCGCCGTATATAACGTTCCCTCTTTTCTTAACCCAATCGTACGCTCCAAATCCAATAATGAGACAAATAGCTTCAGATTTCATATTCCTGTAATACTGTATAGCAAGTTCCCCTTCTGTCATCACAGGCGCGAATGCAGCACCTTCGGGTACCTTATCACCATGAGTTCCAGGGAGTGGTTTCTTGGTTATTATCCACCCGAAGTCATGAGACAAGGCTTGGCTTGCGTTGACTTGCTTGCAATTTTGATGAACGAAGAATTTCCGTGACCATACACCGTCTTTCATCGTCGACTCCACTAAATGCATGTGATGGAGTAACAGCATGTTCTCCCACCCGTTTTGCACAATGGGATACCGGTAGGGGTAAATCGTAATCGACCAGGTAACTACTAGGCAGTGGCAAGCGGTCTGGACAACATATGAAGTTAAAGCGGCACCTCCACACAACTGATCTCCTGTTGTCGGTTGAATGCCAATCAAACTGAGCAACCATGACCATGTCGAAGCTTCGTCAATACGTACGAAATAGCCTGGAGATTGGTAAGCATTATAAACAGTCACTGGACTCCCGTAAAGAACTCTTTTCTGCCTAGCCTTCGCTTCAGCACCGCCACAGCTTCCCCAAAACAGGATAACAAGGGCCGAACTTATATTAATCTTCATTTCACAAATGCAAATGTTTGCGGAATGTACAATCCAACTAGATTCCAAATCAAGTTGAAACTACACTCCAGGTTCCCGATTCTCCTTGAGGAAGTCAGTTTAATGGTTAAATTGATATCTTAGATACCAAGTTAATAATAATACAACCAAGTAGTAATGAGGCTGGAGTGAATTAGTTCGAAAGGTACCAACTAGGTAGGGTTCCCAGATATTAAGTACAATAGTTTTTACCAGATGCAAATAATAATTAATCTTATGAATAAGTCTCTACTGAATTATAATGTTTATAATAATTTGATACTATAATAGAGTTTTTGTCCAGTTTCTGGGCTCAATAGGCTACAAATTCGGATCGGGAAGTGCTACTTTAGGTTTTAGAACCCTTGAAAACACTCATGTCCCGAATCTGAGTAGATTGGTGGGGATGAGGTAGGTATAATGAAAACACGGGTGACGTTATCTGATATGTATATTTATGTACACGTCCGAGAGCGAGAGGTCTATACATACCCTTTAGATGTCTCAACCTTTCATACCTTTTCCTTTTCACTCACTTCCGTTCATTTCCGACATTCATCTTACGCCTTTGAGAGAAGCTCTCGATTAGAGCTACAATTTGAAGGATTGAAATACATAGCCGAAAATGCACATCTGTTCTCCATTGAAATCCCCAGCCGTCTAAATAGTCAAAGAGAGAAACTCATTAGACAGCTTAACATCACAAGAAAGTAGTTTGGTACCGATTTGTCAATACAAGAAGTGTTGGGAGTATTGAGATAATAATTGTTCGTAGATTTCACAGATTTATTGGAGAAACTGGTATTATGACGAACTAAAGGTATTGTAGTACGATTCACATTAGAGTAGACGACGTTGTTAGCCTCCAGGTTCTTGTGTTTGTCTATTTGTTGAAGGAAATACACACATAGGTACAATGATTTTCGTATAGCGTATCATTTCCCCATGTCTGTTCTTATTATAATAATTTGGGCTTCGGGTTTCGAATGAGGGCTGCAGTATCTTTGTCAACCCAACTCAAGCACTTCCTGGCTTAGTGGTGGCTGCTTGGAAACACAAGGGAAAAAATTCAATTATTGGTTGGTATAACTTATAACATAATATCAAACTACATAATATATAATAGTAGCTAGAAATGAGATTTAAAAAAATATTTTATTTATCCCAGTAGGTACTTGACATTTTCACACACCTATGTATGTAGGAAACTTATTTATAGGATACGGAAAGATTGCCGAGTGTGATGAATATGTGCTGATGGTATTTGAAGTAGGTACATTTTGTCCTCTAACTTATTGTCTTGATCAGCGCGCCCTGGTTGAGAGTGGAAGCAGCAAGACTCGAACACAGAACCGGCTTGAGTGAATCAAGCTTCAATTATCGATACGCAAACGCTCACGATCACTGTTCTGCACATACATAATAAGTTACGTCCTTGCTAGAACTTCGAATTCAACTCACCCTCTTTTAAATCGCCGGATGAATTCGGAGGCTTCGAACGTTGAAACTTACTCCTAATAGATGATACCAGTTTTTTGCCAAACGTAACGAGCTTGTTGGGTTTTTTCTCAGTCTTGGGATCTGGAAGACATCACACAGCATATGAGCTTTTCGGTATTGGTGGATCCTCCGAAGGATCGAGAAAAACGTCTACCGAGTGGGTTTGGCTCAAGATTTATGCAGATCATTGAAATGAAGGCAAAATACAACGAGCCGGTCCATGCTATCTTCAAAATTTAACAGAATCGTATCATATTTTTCGGGAAATTAATAGCAACTGAAAATATATAGGTGCCTACGTTTCATATATAGATCAGCAACTGAAGTAATGAGCTCCGACATCGCATTTTTCTGGCGAATGCCGAACTACTTATCAGATAAAAAAATTTCCCTATTTCAAATTTTCCCTTTTCTGAAATGGCATCCCGTTGAGAAAGATTCCCACTACAATTAAAATTTTGAAGAAAAAAAATGTTTAAAAAAAAGCGTTACCTACCTAGTTGAAATTGAAAGATGAAACTAGATGCAAAAGCAGCAATTTGGCGGTAATGAGAAAATCGGAATGAGCACTACTGCCTACTCACAACACAAAAAGCCCTATGGGGTATTTGTCAGGAATTGATAAGGTAGCTTGCTAATTATTCGCCGGTAGAGCAACGACTTTCGGAATTAATTAGCTAATTCAGTTGCAGATCTATAGCAAAATACCATTTCATAATAAGTTTACTTAATAAAATAATAGTTAATGAATAATAGTTTTGACACTGAAATGTAGGTATAGGTTTTCATCAAAACCAACCTATATCACATATAGAGGAGTCAGTAACACAAGGATTCATTTGCACTAAGTAGCTCTTTTGACACAGCACAATTAAATCACTGGTTTGTTGCGCTTGAGGCCCCAGAGCTGTATCCCATAGGGCAAAGAACCTGCTAATATATAAACAGTTTGTCGTGAATTGAATGATACCTTCCCATCAGCCAATACATACTTCTGTGTTTGATCACTCCTCTGCACCTATTATAACTTATTTCCTCGTAAGAACTTTAAAATCGGCTCACTTCCTTTCAAATCGCCAGCTGAACGCTGAGCCTTGTTCGGGCGCCGAAACCTATTCGCAAAAGATGATATCATTTGTTTGCCAAGCTCAACGAACTGGTTGCGTTTTTTCTCCGATGCGCGAGCTGGAAGACAGTACAACTTATGAGCTTTTCGGTATTGGTGGATCCAAAAAGGCTAGCTTCTTGAAGAAGCAAGAAAAACGAGTAGGTGTGACACACAGCTTTCTCGCTTCCTTCATACGAGTTGTGTGGATTCAATTCAATCCAATCGAGGATACATAATTTTGTTCCAACAAAAAACGAAGTGTATGGTATTAAATGAAACTTTGTACGACATTCCTAGGCGATGTACTTTGCGGTAGGCTTGGCCCGTGTTGCAAGGTATGGTATAGAAATATCGCACACATTTAGCAGTTCAATGGCTTGTACTACTGTAGAGTACATGGGGTGCAATGTATACATGTTTATTACTGAATCTAATGGAAACTTCAAAATTATAAAATACTTCATAAAAAAATTGAGTGGTTCCCACACAGTTACATTTACAGATTATACTAGCCAAAATGATATAAATTTGCGATACACTAACATCTTACAAAATGTGGAAGAAATGACTATCCTACACCCTAAAATTACGTAATTACATTAAGATCATTGAAATTAAGGCAAAATACAATAAGCCAGTCTCTGCTATCTTCAAAATTTGAGAAGATTGGATCATTATGGTAGTAAAACGAGTCGTAGAAATACAGTCTCGCGAATGCCAAGTGGGTGACATAGTTACCACACAATGGATATGGATATCGCTGGAACTGAAAGGGAAGGAGACTAGAACTGAAATTTTGAATGAACAATCGGGGGTAATATTTCAAAACTGAATTATTTGGTAATTAACAGCGGACACTTTTTATTTACAATAAATTATAATTATATAAAGGTGTCAATTACATCATTTCTAGGTACCTAATTATTTATTATAGTAGGTTCCATTGCGATCTAGAAACTCAGATAGTTCCAACGATATCGTTCAACATGGGAACTGAGAGGTTAGGAAGGAGGTTGGTGGGTTAGTGGTGGGTAGGTAATTGGGAAACGCCATTCGCCCCACTCTGATAACCAGGGGACCATCACAATTCCTAAAATAATTTCATCAAAATCGGACCATAATTCATATAGGAATTGACCACATACAGAACGTGTCATCAAGTGGCAATTTTGATTTTGGAAGAATTCAATTTTCTTACCAGCATTGAGTTTCTTTTGAAACCTATTGCGCAGAGGTGCTAATAAGCGGGCTGGTATCCTCACACCTTTTAAAAACAAATCCTCTGAAAAATAAAAAAATTAAATTATCTTCACTATTGTCAAGTGTGTGTTTGTTAGGATGGTTGTTGTTCAACACCGCACAAACGCCAATACCGATGTTGATGGAGTTTTTGGCGAAATGACGGTTAATTGGCTACAGTTATAACCTTTTCCTACATCACGAAGCCTGTCATCCCTAGTGACGTCGTTGATTGAATAAACGAGTTCGTAAATAGGGAATCGGAATCTTCTTACAATAAATTTTACAACTTTTCACATCTAATAGGGACGATATGCATATTGTTGAAAAGAACTTTTTATGATGACGAATTCAAAGATACTTGTACCATTCTGTAAGTTAAGAAGTTCAAATTTCACTAAACGGAAATGATCGTTGAAATTCGGTATCAAATGCATCGTAATATACTGTCGAAACAAAAATGTTGGTTTCCCAGTTGATTGTCAGGCACTACGGTTGGTGGCTATGACTAGTTCTGGTTGAATCGATTATGAAGTGGTTGTTGCCATTATGGAGAGCTACTGTTAATACCTATACCTACCTAAGAAATCAGTTAGCTACTCCCTCTCCAGTTCATCCTGGGGTGATAGAATTTGGTATACGAACAAGTGACTCTTCAATCCACCTTCCTTTTCTAGGCTCGAAAAGCAGTAGTTTTTTCAGAAAACCTTCTTTCTTGAGTTCACTTGATCAACATGTTCTTTCTAGAATGAATTAAAACCAGCTATTTCTAGATAATGATATATCCCTGTGCAGTTGAGTAGCTATAACAGAAGATCAATCCCACGACATCACATAAGGATAGCTATTGCTTATTGTTATGAACTCACTAATCTTTTTTAAGAAGCCAGGCTTCGGAGTAACATCCTCTGGAGTCGTAGAGGGTTCCTCGTTCCTCTGGCTGTTGTACTTGGGTTTTCTGTAACTTGAAGGTACACCTGGGGTCCCTGAGAGAGCGGCGGTGTTGAAGTAGTTGGAATACGGATTCACAGCCCTCCCGACGTAAGATGGACTTCCAGGGTACACTAAAGTTTAAAACCACAGAGTAATGACGGCGGGGAAGAGATGGGACGGAATACACTTCCTAGGACAAAAGTTCCATTCATGCAGCATTGATAAGCGAATTTTCAAAGAATAATTTTAACCGATTTGATGGGTGATTCTTATAGGAAATTCCACTCTGACATTATGTTCCTATGTTTATGATGGTAATTCACACCAAAAACCTCAGAAAACACGTTTTTAGTGATTTTTTACTCCAAATTTTCAAAATTTTCAGCCTTGGAGTACTCCGAAAATTCAGGCCTACGAACTCACCCTTTCTTTTGATATTATTGACATTTTGAAATTTTTTCGGATTTTTAGCTCGATTCCTCGGTCAGGTATCGTCCGGAGTGACATATTAAATACAGTGACACACACACATATGAATAAGTTTTAAATTTCAGGAATCTTTTTAGAATGTTCTGAAACGGATTTCCATGGAGAAAATTTTCAAAAATTTGCTAAAATCACCTAGTACTCTCAATCACTGCTACCTGTAAAACCCTTCTGAAAAAGTTGCTGTGTACCCATCTCAAACATGAGGTAAGGTTTAAAGCCTTGAAGTACGAGGTCTCCCTACCTACTGGCTGCTGATATTCAGGTAAATT
>JAEMON010000016.1:2298433-2309198 GCA_030264115.1 Lygus lineolaris
AGGGAGGGCGACATCTGTGATTTAGGATATTAGACACCAGTGAGAAACAGTTTGGGCTGATATTAAAGATTGGGTGTTTATTGGGCGCGTCACTCGGGGGTGAAATGCAGCTTTTAATAAAGAGAGGAAGGTCAAAAGGTAATATGAAATGCTCCCCTATAGTAACCCAAGTATGTTCGACACTCGCGAAGAAGGAATTGAGCTCTGAAAAAAATGATCAGATTGGTTAGATTGGTTGATTGATTTTTGATTTGATTGTGCCAGTCAGTGAAGGTGACAGTTTTTCAAGTGCTCAAGATATCCGTTTTCAGCACGCTGTGGCAGGGCAATTCTGTGAAGGGTCTTGGTGATTGAAAATGCTCGTATTTCTGCTACAGTCATAGAACTGGGCTGCTGAACCCAGCAAAAGTGGAACGTGGGACACACATTCGGAGGAGCAAACTGAGAGCGGTGTTCATATAAGTACCCACTCAGGTGACTACAGTTCAAAATTTTACCTTACTACAATAATTAAATTTGATAATGTCAATCTGAACTTTTAAATCACTTGGTTCGGAGTAATCCATGAACTGCAGGACTTCTGAAAAAACTCGATTTACTCACTATACGAATTTGAGTGAATTATGGCTCAGCGGGGCTCACAGACACTTAAACGCACCCTCAACTTCCTAAAGAAGTAGGTAGGTACAAAATTTAAAATGTATTTTGGGTGGTTTAAAAGGGAAAATCGGAATTTGTTCCACAAAATAGAATAATATTGGTCTAATAAGCGTGAAAAGAAAACGTTCGAGCCAGGTCCGTCCGAGCCTGGTTCAAGTTAGTTCGTCTCATTTACCTAATGCTAAAGTTTAGTACAAAAACTTTATTTTTATTTCATAATTTCCCTCCAATGTATTGTTGTGAGCAGTAGGAACATGGCCTGCTTGACAGAATACTCATCTTTCTGGATCATAACAGTATACTTACTTATGAAATTCTTAGGATACCATCTAGGGCCTATGAACGAAAATGTGGGAAATGAATGTTGTTGTGGACATTAGGCGTGTTGCCAGGAGTCGCAGATTGAAAAATGTGATTTTGGAAACAAATTGTTCACCCCTCAGAAGTGATTCCGGAGGTAGTATACCTCAAGGAACTAAAATCGACAATTCATTATAATGAGAAATCACGTTCTGGACTAGAGAGGTATTCTGTCGAGATCATCAAGTGGGCGAGAGGCTAGTAGATTGATGTTTTTCATATATCTATCAACATCTATTTAAATAAATAAAGCAAATTGTTTGATGATGAACTTTTTAAAGTACCTGATTGGTTTTGATCATATCCATACATATAAATAATTTTGAAGTTTACTCACTATAAAAGTAAATCTCCGATTCCTCGTACTTTACGGAAAGCTTATGGTCCTCTTGAAGTTTACACGGAAATCTCTGCGGAATTTCTGAATTCTCTGGGGAGGACTTCGCCCTATGGCTGCTCTTAGTGAATGAAAGCAAAATGGGAGGGTAGTGAAGGAGATGTGCTAGTATAATGCATGACTGGGGCTTTTCATAATGGGATCATAAATTACCCATATAATCAGAACTCCTGGGGAAGTAACTTTGAGAACGAGGAATGGGTTTACGGCAGGGAAATTCTTCTCGCGAGGGAAGGTAAAGGCGGTTTTTATATTAGGAACGTCTAAGGAGGGTGAAATATGAGTAATAAACAACGCATAGGTAAACACGCTCATATGACCTCTTCAAACCACTTCGCACGTGACAGAGACATGCAACGCCAAAACCAAAAACATGAAAGAGAGGGAGATAGTAACTGTACCTCTGGATCACTGCGGAGAGGTCTTTTTTGAACAAAGTAAAGAGCACAATCCAAGGTTTCATTGTTATGTATTCCACATAGAAATATCAACGCTCCGATCAGAACCGAAGGAACAACATTAGAGACACCAGGAAACCATCTCTCAGGAAGCCATCTCGTCTTGTTCTTAAATAAACATACTGTTCTGTGATCTCTAGTTTCTATCAAAATCAAGAAATCCGAGAATCCTGCCATAATATTTTATAAAGTTCTACAGCATGTTCCTCCGTACTAATCTGGTGATTGCATGTTCAAACAGATTTCGCGAAATCTCAGCACTTGCTAAAAGGAACCGGGACACGCCCCAAATCTAATAAACAAATTTAAAAAACCGTGTTCTAATGCTGATTTATCTGGTTTCGGAGGGGAAAAAAAAAACAAAAAAAAAACAGAACAATAAAAATGTGAACAATTATTTTAACAATGAGTAAGGTTATTGTCCAAGTTTGTTTAATGATAAGGTTCCCACCTCTATCTTAATTGAAAAGTATAATTCTGTTTGTTTTTCAAATCTCGCGTGATGAGAGGCACCATGAGCGGAATAAGGTGGCAGTCGAGCGGGGTGTCACGTGATCATGACTACTCAGTAGAAGGGGTACACGACGACTGCTGGCTTTTGTGGGTGGCCTCAATTAATTCACATTCGTTACAACGTGAATTTTGATAAAGAAAGTATCGAGAAAAAATGGTTCTCGGCAAGCTTCTGTTATACAGAGAAAGTAGAAAAAATAGGTTTGACTGTTTACCTGAACAATTCTAAATAAATAGTTTCGTCCCTCTTCATAAATCATGTTATTTAAAACTTTATTATAGGAACAACAAACAACTAAATTATTCGAACTGCATACATTGAATACCAACATGGGATGTAAGAGGGAGTGGTCTTAATTGTATCTACAGCTTTCGAATTATTAGCAACGCATGCGCAAACGTAAAATCCTCCGAACATAGGTTACACAGGTTACAAGTGGTTACCTAAAGGTCCGATTTTGCTCGAACTTGGAGGATAGTTGGGGACTGACCTCTCGTTCATCCCCTATGAAATCATCATAGCACAAGTTGAAAGTGAGAGAAAAATGAAAAGGTGAACAAACTATGAACTCGGTGAAATCGATAAATTTGACAAAGCTCACAGTTTACCGGTATTTATGCCGACATTTCATTTGTCTTTAGAATAATAATAAAAGAATAAATGTGAGAAAGATTGCACCTAATTCGGCCGATTTTTTGTTTATATTCGCAGCTAACGTTTTGTAGAACTATACTAACTAAAATTGGCATACAGTCAACCCCACCTGTGCCTTTAATTTCGGAATTAATATGAAATCTATTACTTCATATCATTCTATTTGTAATCGGTGGAACCACAAATCACGGCTAATTTGTTGAAATATAGAGCTGTCAAAAACCAGGAAGCCCCGCAAGGTGCACAGTAGAGAACAGGTTCGCGACGTACGGCCCACGTATTATTTTAAAGTTGGACGCGATTATAAATCATCATACCTTTCATTAAATCCGAACGTAAATCTTGAATAAAATTTATTGGCTCGACTCTCCTTCCGGATGAGCGAATCTATCGAACCAAAATACTAATAGGATGAAATAAAAGCCGGTAATTAAGTCCGGTGTTTCGGGCACACAAAGGCTCGGATATAAGTTTTTCGGCTTATTTGTTCTCATTTTTCGGTCGAGAGAGAATGAAACGGCTCTGCGGGAGTCAGGGCGATTACTTAGGCGAATATACGGCACGGCGCCGGCGCCGTGGGCGGCGCTGTGGGGAGGGTCGACATCGTTTTAATGAAGACGTAAATCATGCGTTAAGTAAATCGAGAAGGAATAACTCTGAGATGAATAAACACCTGTTCACAAGTCGCCCGTGTCTTGAGTGCAAAATCCTCAGGACATGAATCGCTCTTTTGATGATAGGTACTTCTGAATGTTCTGGTTCCAAATATACGTAGACAGTAGGTACTACTGTATTGATTTTTACTACAATAAAGTTTACGTTAAAAATATAGTCCTTTGAAGATTGACTCACGGTATCTGACCAGCCATTTGGTAAGATTCTCATGGGGTATTTTGGCCGAACCCTCTTCCAGCATTCTTCCCCATGATTGCTCGTAATAGATACGTCAGTATCATCCTGGGAGGTTCGCCAGGTGCTTGCGGGCCCAGGGCTTTTAATTAAATTCGGTAACGCGAGCTTTTTTCCCCTTCTCCAACCTCCCACGAAGGTTTGATTTGATTAATTCTTTTGCCTCATCCAATCTCCTCCTACGCCCCCTCGAGCTGTTTCTCCCTATTTTCGTTTCGAAGGGAGTTTACCTGTACCCTAATAAGACCACCATCAATAAGCCCTGACGTTTTCATCGTGGGAAGGTGTCACATCCCCTTTGAAATTACGCCCTTTTGAACTAAATTGCCGTTTTGAAACGATCCTCTCATATTTAAACGCTTCTGTTCCTCCGACCCGAAGGTTGCATCACTTAGGAGCAGTTTTCACAATTCATTATGCCATCAGGTAGAGCTCATACACCAGTGAGACACTACATACAAGCATACTATCATGCATCAAGTCATAAATTACAATAAAAAGAGCTACTTCGTTTTAGATGAGCAATTTTCATGTTTGTATGTGTCACGTGGAAAGAGTAAAAATACGAAATTATGAGGTAGTTCAAATGGAGCTTGAAGCTGAAATTGAAGGCTTCATCAAAAAACGTTGGTCAACTTCAACCTCTACTCATCGTGAGATCGTTATGCATGATAATGAAAAATATCAATTGAAAATGATAATTGTTAAATGACATGGCCTGCAAATTCAATTGGCCATAACAAAATTCAACTTCCCAGCTTTGCAAAGCCACAGTAAAGACGTTACATAGATCAGGCCATTGCTCGAGCCCAATTTGAATGGGTGAGTCACAATGCGCATGCTGATGCATGAGGACTCTTAAGTATTGAGATTGATCACTGAAACCAAGGGCGTATTGATCATTATTACACACAATCGTTCAACCTACAAAGTTAGCAACTGCAGTAAATCTTTTCTGGCCTGACTGTGTCGATCTATCATGTGTAATAGATAAAAGTCGTTACACCATACCGGGTATGATAGCGACACGTACAGGGGGAGAACATGTGAACTTGTCTCCACCCTCTTCGACTCACACAATATAGGAGGAAAAGTCTCGGACGACAGACAAACTTTGCGAAGGGTCTGCAGGGTATTAGCAGTAGGATTTCTTGTGGCCATCGGAGGGGTTGAGCAGTTGATCCGAGCAATTACTTCTCCACCAAAACTTCTCCGGTCTCTCTCATCGTTAATCACTTTCATTCGAGGGGTAGATGACAATTAAAGGACGATATCCGGGAGGGAGCAGATGGTTGGTTTTTCTATTCCGATAATTTATTGGTCGAAGCTCAATACCTACCCAATAAAGGAGATATAAATTGAACTATTGTTTAGGTGGTAAGTTGGAAATCGGCCACACGAATTAACTAGGTATCTCAAAGTTTAAATTGTACTGCCGACATCCATATAAGTCTCATCAAGCATGGTAGGCATATCTCTCTCACGGTAACCAAGGTCACAAAGACTACAGCAGGAGTATTTTTTGATGAAGAACAGTGGAAGTTCCAGATGGTACAACTCGATGTCAATATGACAAAGCTGCATTAAATTTCAATCCCTAAAGACCAATCGTATACCTATAGATGTATAAAAAATATTCGAAATTTTTGCCGAATGGTTGGACAGTACCAACAAGTACCTATATTATAATAAATTATCTTCCTCACATGGTTAAATGATGACGATTTCCCATACATTTTGGCAAATAAAGATCAACTTAACTTAAGGTTTTGTCATCTCTGTCTTTAAACTGTGGAGGTCAAGAAAAGTTGAAAGATTGATCTGGTTACGATCGTTGAGGTTGGGGGGGGTGTGGAGTAATATGCAACTTTGTTCGAAAAGGTTCCAATTGAAGTTCCAACAGCAGATTAGTCCGTAGTTAGACAATGTTCAAACTTCAGGCTCGACCTTGGTTTGACAAGGTTCCAACAGCGTACTCGATCTTTGATGGACAATGTTCAAACTGTAACCCAACTGCTTTGGTTTGACAGAGCCAGCCTAAATACATCGAGATCATCCCTCATGAGGGAGGGATTGGAAATCTTGCTTTATTAATGTTGCACGTGCCCAAAGGCTATCGTTATTACGGCGGGTGATACTGTGGTTGATTGGTTCTATAGCGATGCAGTTACATTAGTGCATCATCTACGAGCCAATAAACCGCATAATCCCTGGATATTTGATGAACATTTCCTAAGAATTATTTCATTAAAATCCCCTAGTAACCTTCGTTAGTAGGGAAACAGAATAGAAGGAATTGTATGAAAATCTCACAACATAGTCGTAGAAACGTTGTGAGTGGTTTTACTTTGTATTTAAGGGGTCTCGAAGGACTTTCGACGGAAGTTGCCTAACTAAGTTTAATACGACGAAACCCTCCAAGTAGCTTTGCTTCCCTCAAAATGAAACTAATTTAAAGGGGAATGAAGAGGTCTCAAGTCTGGCGGCAAGTTCAACTGAAAATCTTCACCCTCAGCGCCTAAGTGAGGTTGTTGAAGGTTTAATGAAAATCCCACGCATCGCTCATTTGTTTCCTTCAGATGACAGAGAGGGTGATGGTAGAGGGGGGGCTTGTCTGAATCTCCAAGGCAGGAAACCCATCCATCATTTTGAGACGATGCGGGAACGGCTTGTCAGGCTTGTCTGACCCGGTTTGGCAGAAATCGGTCCCATGACGAAGGCCGTGGGTTTCGCTTGAATTCTATATTGCATCTTTGGGGAACATACGTGATATCTTCGGAACGAGGATGCGTTTCGATTTCAGACTTCGAGCCGCTATCCCGGAGGGGATTAATTACAACAACAACACTTCACTGTCTTAATTAGTAAGCCATTACGCCTAATTGGGGGAAGCCTCGAGCATGGAAGGGTGGAAATGAATCGATTTTCATCCCGATTCCCTCTCCTCAACCACCGTCTTTCCCCGTTCCTGACATTGTTTTCCTGGTAGAACAGAGGTTTAAAATTTCTCGCTCCTCGTGTCTCTCGGAAGTCATTAACTAATGGCAAGTACGATGCAGCCTCGTGAAGGAAGAAATTCCTAAGCTGGGATGATTTATGTGGCGGGGCCATAAATTTTATTATAACGCTCCCGTCGATAGCACCACAGTCGTGGAGCTATTCTTCAATAATTAATTAATTACACGAAACCTACATTAATAAAATATATCTTGTATATTTGACTATCGAAGAAAATTCGTTCACATTTCATGATATTTCCTGCGAATGGCGTATCAAAAATTACTGGCCGTTAAGATGTGACGACTTAGTTTATTCACGTAAAGGAACCAACATAAACAGGATTCATGTCTACAGGATCCATCGATGATTCGAGTTGGATAGATTTTCAGTTCGATCAGGATTAAATTTCAGTTTCTTTGGTTAAGTCATGGTCCAATATTCAGTTGTCCAGAAACAACCTATCTCCCAGTCTTATATAAACCAAATTTACCTATAGAATTGTACCTAACTCCAGTATGAGATGGCTACAACAGATTTAGATTTTCAATTTCGAAATGTATTGGAACATTTCCCATATCATTCCAGGATGCGTCTAAGAAACATGAGCATTTTTCTATTAGATGATCTCTAATTCAAGTAGTAAACGGATGGGAATGGAACATTTTCGGATGTTCGTTTAAAAATTAATGTAAAACAAGAACATTTGTCGGGTAGGTGCAAAGATTTTGTATAACTGGGTACAAAGCTTATCTCTGTCAGGTTATACACTCGTAGAAGAGATTTCACGAATGGGTACGCGACAATAGCATCTTCTAGTGTCCCCAGTCAACTGGTGTGCCATTGCGCATTAAAAAGATAATTCAAAAAGAGACTCTGAACATCAAAACGAAAATGTGGGGATGAACCCTCCTAATAGGAAGAATAATTGACGAAACACTTTAGGGTCGGAAAATAAATTTACTAAGGGCTTCTTGGCACAAATAAACTTATTGGTATTCCGTATATTACTATACTGAATGGGGTTAGGTAGGTATCTAATACCAAAGGTATAATATAGTCAACAGCACACCCACGAAACAGCCAAATGAGCTAATATTACAAGCAAATACAGCAAATTCTACTCTTTTTATGAATTTTCCAAAGGAAAAATACTTAAGGCCCGTGAGAGGAGAGAGAAATGAGTGGGGACAGAGAAAAAAGTAGTTCCACGCTTAGGAAAAATGATGAGTTGGCCTGGGCGAGGTTGTGACAACTACAGGTAACTAGATCACTGAGAGGTGTGTTCAGAGGGCAGTGGTTCTCCTCCCGAAACCCGCTAAAAATATATTTAACGGCACAATGGTTACAATCGGTCTGCCGGAAGGAGTTTACAGAAACAGCAAACCGTTCAACACCGGATCTCTAGTGGCCTGTAATTTGTCAAGTCGGTGATTCCTAAAACAGAAAAAAGTCCAGAAGACTTTGGAAAGCAATCACGCGAGGTTGGAGTAATAGAAACGGCTCTTCCTCCAACCATCATTTCTCCGTGTTTCCTGCACAAACCAACTTATCACCCCGTGGAGAGCTTTCATCTCGAAAAGTTCTCGAAACAACTTCTGCTCCATCCCTTCTGTCCAAAACCTGGAAAGTTCTCACCTACAATCGTACAATTAGAACAGGAAGGGCCTTCTGCCGCATCGTTTATCTGACCTCTCTCCCACGTTCTGAAACTTTACTCGGGAGAATTTCAGCCATTCCAGAGTGAGTCATGTCTGAATGATATGAGCGGAGAGCGGTTCTACACAACTACGAGTACTTCTATGCTCCATACGAGACGGCTTTTCTACTTTCATTTTGGATTTTGATAACTGTTATTTGGTTACTATCAATCACATCATCCACATTTGATTGGTTGGAGTAAGTTCAAGCTACTGGCTGAGCCAGACTTCAACATTCGCCGGCGATGTTTCGAAAAAATACATGGACAGTCACAGGTATTGATCCAGTTGGAGAAGTACCAGACAGATAAAGTGGCTATGGGACGGACCGACCAGAAGTTCACTCGATTGGTTTTCCCAAAGGTTCCACCCCTCGCCGAACGGCAATGATTTACTGCAGGCATTACCCTGTGATGGATGGCAGTGGCTACCACTCCACCGCAAAACAGGGTTGCAATTTTTTTTTTTCAACTCTCCAGGTCGGTCTGGAAGCGGTTGGGATTATTATTCCTTTGCATCAAACTCTTGGGCGATTGTACATTTAGAATGAGCAGGTCTTGATTCCATCAGTTGATTATACCAAAACTACCTTAGAACTCACATGACGAAATCCTTTATCGCCCAGATAGGATACCATCATAACAATATATCGGAAACTGGGGTCCGGAAACCGGATGGGGTCCTAGCTATCTTTTTACTTCGTTCAGCCCACCTGAAAGATGAACGGAAATACATAGAATATAGTTCCAATCGTCCTTGGAATAGTTCTGATCGCCATCCGATCAACTTTCTTCACGTTCGTCTGTATGTAGGTAAATTGTATGACCACGACTGCAGCCCCTTCGAAAATTATTTAAAAAAAGTCCGAGTTTGAGGCTTGAATACAAGTACAAATCCCGATGAACAAGTAAGAACTTCAGCCCTCCAGGTTAATAATTTGGAGGAGGAACTAAGGAAAACATATGGAAAACGTAGTTTTTTGAGTACACAAAAACCGTGTTTTGTGATTGTATGATACGTATGATAGGTATTCCCGCCGCTCAGGACAGGACAACAGAAAAACGATCATCAGGAATATCGGAGGATGAGGGGTTTTTAGACGTATTTCAATGGGGTTGCCATAGTCATTCTTTATGCATGTAGGACTTTTCGCGCGCACTCGAGCCGGATCAAACTCCCCTTCTGCGCAAATAGTATTTCAGAGGGATAGAATCCGAGTTAATCGGAGCACAAGGCTACCCAAGGCAGCGGCCTATGAAATGAATAATACATGGGAAGTTCAGGGCCCAGTCTGCCAGGGAGAGACGAAGGTCGGAAAAGGTTGTAAGCGGATTGGAAATCACTTTGGGTGAATGGAATTTTCTGGGTGGACTGGAAAGAGATTATCCTCCCAGGATGCATATCTGACTGTTGTATTAGAGCAAGGATAGTCTTCTGAAGGGTGGGGAGGGGTGTAAGGAATCGGAGGGTTATTGGATTTGGCGTGGATGGAGAAGTGGAAAGTGGGGGTAAAGGCAATATGAAGAAATTCTCTTCCCGATTCGCTCCTACCCACTCCTTCATCTTTCACTGGGCGCCCTTTTAGCACAAAGCAATCTTCCTTTTTGGGCCCGTATTCTCTCTTTCAGTAAAATAACGTGTTTTCCTCCTTTTGGATAGTCACTTGGCTTCCATTGAAAAAATTTCGAAACGGGAAATGAAGGGCATTTTCCATTTTTATTTCAGCTCTTTTTCTTTTCGGAAGGACGTTATTCCGGAGATATCCATGGAAAATGCAGGGGTCATGAAACATGCTTCGATGATTCTACTAGCCTCCTTCAAACATGTTGTGAAGGTACCTTCACATAGGTACCTATCACACTGACAAACTGAAAACTCCAAACCAACTTTGTTTTTATACATACGTAGGTACCAGTATTTATCTGAAGGATGGAGGAAATTGCCAGGTGATGTGATGTATAATAGGTCAATTCAGAGCTTTCCAACGAGCGGTGAACGATTTTTTTGGGTTGTAAAATAAGGAAGTTATATTCTCCCTAAGTTATATTTTGTACGTTAAAAGCATTATATGTAGAAAACATTTGCTATCGGAAGGTCGGACAAACTCCAATGAATA